>VDFB02376912.1:0-11710 GCA_007258455.2 Sequoia sempervirens
CGAGGTGCTAACATATGACGAAGTGTTGAATTTGAAAACTAGAAACTGATAGGCGGATAACCAGCCATGAAAAGCATTTCCTCACTACCACCAAACAGTGGGGGGAAAAGATTACAATTAAAACAATTCATCCGCTGCGGTGGGCATCCACAGAGTGGTGGGAATACTCCACTTATTCAGTGGGTGAGTTTACAACAATTATTAGGCAGCAAGCCAGCCTTTAAATCCACTCTTCCACTTATTAGCGTGGGGGGAATACTGTCCACACAACCACTTATAACGTGGGGGGAAATTACAAACAAGATATAAGTTTATTCTAAAACTCAACCACTCAATTGTGGGAGTGTAAAACAGATATAAAATTGCAGCAAGTAAAGGAAGAGCTGTTAGTACTACTAACTAGCTTTACAAAGAATAAGAACAGCTGCAAATAGAATAGATAATCTTCCAAGAACATTAAACAGTTAGAGTATCACTTCCTCTAACATTTACAATGATATAAGATGAAGAATTGAAGCTCAAACTAGCATTATATCAAAAACTAACAAGTCTGATATAAAAATCTGCAATCTGGAAATGTCTATCAGCGAACAACAAACTCATAAAAATGATCACAACTCCTTCAATATACCTCTGAATTGAATGAAATGAAATGCAAAGTCTCTTTGGAGGATAGGCGCCCAAACTCAAACCACAAAACTGCATCAAAACTCATGATATTATTTTGCACGAATCCCAAAGCACTCTCAAGATGGTACGGCCCTCAAGAGGGGCGATTTCTGCTTCAGCTGTGTATACATCAGCAACATTAAAACTGAAATTAGCGCAAAAATTCACCAACTTTGAGCTTTGACATCCCTGCTGTGCAGTTGAAGCTTATATCAAGACAACTGGGTGTTGTCGCGCAAACGAGAGAGTGGATTGGAACTAGGAGGTAAGCATCCCTCGAGAAGTATTAAACAAGTTGTCATTTTGACAGCACTTGTGCGTAACATTGGATAATCAGCTCTTCAAACAGCAGCAATAACATAAGCTTTGTTGGCAAATGAGCAGCAAAACTCTTCTTAAATTCAAAGAAGTTGGTCGCTTCAGCCAAAAAGGAGACATACCTTTGCCTGCCACTTTGAAATAATGCATCCATCGTTCAAGCTTCCACGGCATCAAACTCATATTGCAACAATAAAGCATTTATTAAATAATTAAATGCTCGCCGACCACTTATGTCCCCCTTCTTTAAAACAACTTGAAGTCATCAAGCCTGACATGGGGAGTACAACTTCAAGACATGAAAAATTGACAAGTCACGAAACTCGAGTCCGAGGAAAAACCAAACTGAAAACCTGGCAGAAATTTGATGGATGCTGGTGACTGAAGTTGGCTGGAATGATTGCCTTTGCCAAAATTAGACACTTTAAAATAGCCAACGCGCCAAAACTAGTAGTTTACCTCAAAACAACAAAAGCGAGGCGGTAGGTAAGACTTTAATGAAAGGCGACAAGCGAACCCAACTGCCAAAATTAAAGTATTTACCAAAAAACAGTAAATACCTACAAGAAATGCAAACCTCCAAACAAGGAAACCCTAATTTCACTTTTGATCAACCTACGGATTTCCGGAAATAGGCTATCAGTCAAAGAAGAGCGTATGGCCAAAATGGGGACATTACAAATAAACATGTCTTTTCCAAGGAAAAAGATCTGATATATATAGTTGGCCAACCAATGCAAAAACAAATAAGTAAATATCCAATGTATAGCAAATTAAAGGCAAGAAAAGAAAATTATATTGAAGGACAGAAACAAGCTTGGTTTTGGTACGAAAATAAACATCACCTCATCATTTATCAGCAATTATGGATTTGGTTTGACCCTCTTTCATATATCAATAGATTTTTCCATCATATCAGCAGAATCTATCATAATTGAAAAGATGTGTATCATTACCACAGAGTCTTATATCAAACTACATCACCTATAGCAGGGGCACCTGATTACAGCAGGATTTTAATCAAAAATACAGCAGTATTGTCTATCAAAGGCACCTGTATCTCAATGGTTTTTCATCAAGATTCAGCAAATCTTCAAGTAATTCTTGGCAAAACATCTAGTTTGAAGTAAATAGATATCAGCACATATAACCATAGTTTGCAACCTCAAACTCGACTCAGACTCAGCAAACCAAAAATGTTTAACTCAGTAAAAACTTGGCAACATAAAAATACTTAAATTTTTTTAAAATATAAATCTTATGCAAAGTACAGCTACAAAATATATCAAATGAGTTTAGTGAGGTTCTAGAGGCAATACCTCTAACAAGGTCGAGGGATAGCACCCCTCATTGGAGTCGAGGGGTAGCACCCCCAACAGGGTCGAGGGGTGGAGCCCCCACAACCAAGCTCAAATGAGGACCTTCAATACTGTACAGACCTTCATGGTGCACACTATTTTTATAATATTTTAAACGCCAAAAAACAATGCTTATAAAGCTTAAAACAACATTTTTGGAGCATTCAATACACATTTTTGACACACAATGCAAGTCGCAAGGTCAGACTCACCGAGTACCTTGCGAATACTCACCACAAAACTCATGCAGACTCACCAAAAACTCAGCAACAGAAACTCACAAGCTTACTTCACAAAAACTCAAGGTAGGAAAATAATGGCAAGTACTCTGCAACTAATCATTTTGAGAGAGAAAAGTGATAGGTTATCATTCCTTCATTCCATTATTCAAAGTGTTTCAAATTCTATGTTTTGATGTTTGACAAAGGATAAATTATCAAAAGATATGGGTGGCAAGACCTAGGGGATTTTCAAAAGTATGTTGATGATTAGTTAAGCACAGATATCCGCACAGAACATCATTATTTTGAGAGTGAAAGTGATAGGTTATTGTTCCCTCTTCCCATTATTCGAAGTGTTTCAAGCTCTATGGTTTGATGTTTGACAAAGGATAAATTATTAAAAGATATGGGTGACAAGACCTAGGGGATTTTCAAAGTATTTGATGTTACAAATTTTGAGCTATGGTTTGATTGCAAAATCAATAGAATGAAGATTTTTCAAATTCCAAGCATCAATAGGAGGAATTGTTAGAGTTTCAGAACTCTATCAAAGGATTTTCCATAAACAAAGATAGCGAACTTTGTCGGGATCAACGCCGAAGCCAATTGTAAAAATTTGTTGTCTTAGCTCATGTTATTTTTAGTTGTCACTATTTTCTAGGAGAGGATCATATTCCAAGAAAGCTAATTTTAGCATCTGTTTATAGGCCAGCTATTTTCAAAAGACCTTCTAGAAAGTATATTGTTAGGGAGGTAGTTTATTAGAAATCTATTTGAAGATTGCCCAAGTTAGATATGGTATTTATGAAGAGAATCATGCAAAAGCTTGATTCGCAAGAAAGCAATCTATTGAAGGCATAGGAGTTGTAGTTATCTATCATGTCCCCTTTTCAAAAATAGAGCCATTGACAAGACTTATAGCCTATACCCACTTCCTATAGGCTAAAGGATAAAGCAAGGGAAATAAATGTTACTATTATTTTATGTTGGGCCCAATAAATTCTAATTTAAGGGGCAATTTAAATAATATTATTAATAAAATAAAAAGAACTTTCAAATACTTAATATTAAAATAAAATAAAATGTATTTTTAATATTTATGGAAATTCAACCCATGGGTCCATTTGGAGTGCTACAAAAGGAGGGCACTTAGATTCATTTGGCATCTCATGTTTTGTCATTACTTGCCATTCAATTTCCAACATTTGAGATTTGTGTTATGTTGGTGTAACAACTAACACATCTGGAGTAAGAGTTGGTATGGACAGCTATGCACACTACGCAATGAGTGCTCTTCAAATTAGGAGGGGAAGCTCCCTCGTTGTGCTTGACAAAAGTACTTGTAAAGGAAAATAAACTAAACTATATCCTATCTTTTTGTCTCAGTTGTAAGAGGTACAAGGCTTTCTCGAAAACTATATACGTTGCAGCTAAGTATTTTTTGGTTTCGCAGATTACTAACTACAACTAGGCCAATTACTTAAAATCTATCCAGTTTCCTCAAGAAAAGCAGAACATGAAATGGAGCAGGAATGATTATCTGACGATAAACAAGTATAGATTCTCAACTTGAAGGCAAGGTGGCACATCTATCAGCTCAATCTAAACAAGTTTATTATTCACAAAACACCATACGATAAACAAGAACAGATTCTCAACTTGAAGGCAAGGTGGCACATCTATCAGCCCAATCTGAACAAGTTTATTGAACACAAAACAGAATTGATCTAACTAAGGAAAGAATTCATCATCATAATTGCATGAAACCCAAGTGGCATAACAATTCTTTATAACAGTAAATAAGCATGAACAGATACAGAATGAGTAATATTGAAGGCAAGGTAGGCACAACATATATTCCTCTCTCGTGCAAAAGTTATGTACAAATGAGCAAAAGCTCTTATTTATAGACATCAAAAGGTGTAGGGAACCCTAAAATCACCTTGAGTCAACTACAGTCTTGCAATGCATGCAAGATTTATTACTAAACCCCAATAAAGTAAACTATACAGTTAACTGGAAAGCTTCCATCAGTTAACCGAAACATCTAACCTAAATGGACAATGTGCAAGTATGCACGTCCTTATTGAAAGCAAAGTTAACTGGAACACTACCCTCAGTTAACTGGAAACCCTAATCCTAACTCCTGCGAAGATAACTCCAAGGAAGAGATATGCATGTATGAAGTCAGCAAGTGAACTCAAGACTGAAAGTCGAGTTAACTGCTGCTCTTGATTTCTATCCTTGAAATTAACTGCAGGTTCAAACTGGCAGATCACTCCACATCATCTCGATCTAACACCTCGATCAAGAATTCATCAATCACACTCTCTTCTGGAACTTTAACACTGTCCAAAACAACAATCCGTTTCTTCAATTCTCTGTCACTGTCCTTGATTGTATGCATGCATTCTCTGACATCTTCAACTGCCTTCTTGAAACTAGCTGAAATAATTGAAATGTTCTCCAACTTAGCCGCCACAAGATCTCCTTCAACGTTATCACAAATCAGCTTTTCGAACTCAGTTTGCACTATGTTCAATTCAATATACATGCCATCCTCAAGAAGATAATGACACGAAATCTGAACAACAAAACCACTAACAAGTGCAAGAGCTCCGACAACATTATCTTTTAGTGGAAACAACTTGGTATAAATCTTTTCACATATCTCCATTTTGAACAGGTGTTGCTCCTTCCAAGTGAAAACCTTGTCTCTATCTTCATCAATCTCCAAAGCATCATATGCAACAGACAACTGAGATACAAGAACTCGATCCTTGGCCATACTCTCTGCAACCGAAATTTCAAGCAGCTAGATACCTTGACGAAGTTTATGTGCATCACTCCTCAACTGATACAAATCCATAAGAAGATGCCGACCTGTAGCAATTAAGCCTTCAATCCAGTTATCCAAAAGTCTGCCATGATTGACTAACTGATCCAACTTTCGTTGTTCTGCAGGTGTATTCCATGGAAGCACAGGTGCTCTACTCGAATTTCCGTGGACAAGATCAGAGATATATTGACGAAGTTGACTGTTCTCAGCCTTAAGCAGAGCCTTATCTTCCCCATCCTTCGTGATGCGTTCTTCAAGATTATTGGTGACAATCTTAAGAAGGCTCACGTTTGTCTCTTGAGTGGTCCTGCCAAGATTAGCCTTGGTGAAAGTAAAGTCACCGACTTCAACTTCATCTAGGCTCTTACCCTCTGGAGTAGTAGCAACCTCTATAACAATCTCTGACTCTGGAGTCTTCTCAATATGCACCTGATTCTTGATTTTCTTGTTTGACCTTCTCTAATAAGGTTCACCGAACTCAGATAAATCAAGGTTGTATGAAGGTTCTCGCCTTTGTCTCCCCAAACTTCTCTCGAGCCAACAAGACTGAACAATATTATCAATTCGAGGAGAAAGAGACCCTGATGTATCAACCTGTGGTGGTTTGGTTGTCTCTGATCCTACTCGAACTGGTATCTCAGGCTCTGAATCTATATCAATAGGCTGCACATTTGACGAACTAGGAGGTGAAACATGAGGCTTAGCCTGAATGACTGTCTCCACTGGGATCTCAGGTGCATTCTCAACTTGTTTCTGCTTCCTTTTACCAGTAGTCCTCTTTCCTGTGTTTCTACTGAGTCTAACTCCTTCAGGTGGCGTTACAATAGCCTTGACCCGAGGCCTTGACCTCGAAGTAGAAGGTAATGAAGAAAAATTCACTGGCGGCTCTGCTACAGGAACTGACTTTCGCCTTCATTTGCTCTCCAAGAACTACTTGTTGGTCTTGATAACTGATCTAGACACCTCCTCAATAGAAGCATTCTCCTTAGCATACCAATCTGGTCAGCGAAGTGGTTGCCAAGCAATTTGATCCTTGACATATGAATTGAGAAGAACCTCTCCATCATCATCTAATAGACCATCAACATCTTCTGATAGGTAATCAGAGAGCTGAGTGATAGTGAGTCTACAATAGTGATGACGACGAACCTCCAATTCACCTTCACAATTAGTCCAGAAATCTTCAAGTGCTGGCTTATGTGCAATCCCTCGCTCTAACCTGGCTACATAACCGGATCATGGATACTGATGCCGAAGTTTTGAAGTTTGGTCTCTCCATCTCTTCGATTTGACATGCTTAGCATCTACTGCAGTTACGCATGCAAAATGCCAGTCAAGCGGAAAATGGGCACAGAGCTTATGATAGTACTGAAGAATAGACATCTGCATACATCGAGAACCATGAAGATGATCTTACATGAAGGAATACCAGTAACATCAAAGGCTCACGAAATATTCAGAATACAATTTTTCGATTTTAATTGCTCCAGTTACAACGACCTGATCAAACACCGAACAGGTTGAAAGACGACCAAAGCGTCTTGGAAACAACTCCTAACTGTTGGCGATGATGGCGAGCATTGGGTGGAGAGGATCTAAATCAAAATTGCTTATCTTTTTGTAACTCTAACCCGGTGTAAAACGATGATGGCAAAACATTAATTAGGGGAGGATCTTACTACTCTAAATGGAAGAGACTCGTCAAGTATATGCTACCCGTCAATGCGGAATTGTGAGGCGACCATATGTGAGGTGATTACAATAACAATGCTTGAAAGAGAAATGCTAAAAGCTGAAAACACTCGACACCCAGAATGTGCTTGCCAACCCAGGATGGGAAAGTAGCTACCATAGGGCGGAGCTGTAACTATTACAATAACTTTAATTGAAATTGAGAATTACAACCAGATTTGAACAAGAATGAAATGACTGCCAGTACTACTGTCAGTTTTACAAAATAAGAAGTATTCGCCTACCAATATTCTTGTGAAATTAAAGGATCAGCATTACATCATAGAGAACCACTTTTATCTTGGATAGGAATACCAAAACCAAAATGCTTTCAAGGATCAAGATACTGATTTCTGATTTCTGTTACAAATCTTCTCATTAAAGGAATAAACAGCAGTCTATGGAACTACCCAAATGCTCATATCTTTCACGTATGACCTCCAATTGACTTGAAATAAAATGCAATATGCTCTAACTAAGATTACGCCTAAGATAGAACACAGAAAACAGACTTAAATGCCATTTAATTTTGCACAGATCCCAATATAAACTGCAGATGGTACAGCCTCTAGAAAGGGCAATCTGCTCTTAAAATTCAATGCCTTCAAAATAAAATCTGCAAATTTGTGAACTAAGGTGCCTAGACCCTACAATGAGAATAGAATGATACCCAGAACCATATTTTTGTGTTTTTTTGATTTATGAATTAAAACACTAATCAGCTGTAGCAAACAATGCAAATACTGGAACCCCTCTAATATGCAAACTGACTTAACAAGGAACAAACTGAATACAAAGCTCAAATACAAATGCAAACTCACAAATGAGACGATTTTCACCACTAGTTGTTGTCTTGCAAACAAGAAGCGATGCCCAAGCTAGGAGGCCTTCATTCCTCGAAGCAAATCCAGAGCCAATCCGGCAGCATAACAGTATAGTAGACCAAAGATGATGAAATGATGCTCAAGTCTCCTTTTTATAAGTTTCGGTTGACTTCACAAAACCCTAAAATCCATCTCAATGACCAAACCCTAGCTCTTTCTTCAAGATGGCGTCCTTTTCCCTTTTAGCTCAATATTCATATTTTAATTAAAATCAACACCTTGATAAATGCGCCCAAATTAACTTGCTTTGACTTTGGAAAATTCATCAAAAATTAAATATATCCTTAATGATGGCGCCACCCTTCAAGTCCACCTTTTAAAATAACATTAAGTCATTTGACTAGGCCAAGGTGATAAAATAACATTTAAATTATAATGTTATTTTTTAAGTGAAATGAGCTCAACTCCCCAAAACTGCATTCTGAAGCCCGAAACTGAATACGCCACTTGAGTCAACTGAAGGGGAAGGTCAACTACCTGAGACCATCCTGTTTACTGCCAAAAATAGAATTTACTAAAAATAGTAAATTCCTGGAAATGCTCAGAATGCCGAGATGAACACACCACTGCGAAGCTCTCTGAAAACCCAGAAAGAATCCGCCATTGAATCCACCAACTTCGAGCAAAGACGTCCTCAAAAATAGGAAACCCTAATTTTACCTTCCGACTAGCCTTCGGGTTTCCAGAAAAAGGCCAACGGTCACAGGAACGATCAGGTTTGAGAAGGGGACATTACAGGCTCTCCAACATATCCATAAACCCGAATGTATGTGAAAGTAGGGAATTGAATAAACCAATCTGCTCAAGTCTCCATTGCTGATTTTGCTTCGGCAAAAATACGGATGTGTATTTCGTTGTCAAGATCTCCGACTGTCCTCATGGAAAAGTGATCATTCACTACTCGGAAATCTTGTTCAGATTTAGAAAACTCTAACTGAGAATAGTACTCATGAACACGCTGAACACCAAGAGTGTCGTTAGTTTTTAGGTGTCTATAGCTGCCTTGAAATGCAACTAAATAGACCAAGTAAGACACCATATGAAACTCATGAAACCTAAGAAAATCAGTAATCTGCTGATGTAGGCTATCACTAATCAACATAGCCCAATCAAACTGCTCTGTGCCATCAAGGACTCTGGAAATGATGTAAAACATCCATGGTCAGAAAGTACTAGCATCTTCTTGACCTGTAACTCGATTGAGCAAAGTTATCAAAATAGCAACCTCGTCTTTAAATTCACCACGACCAACCTTTTTAGGCATGTTAGTCTTTTGAACTTTCAACCATCTCTGAGCCACCTTTCTCTGTGAACGTTCTTGATCTCCATCCCATATCTTCTCACAGGCCTCAATAACCACAGTGAAATTATCTAAACGAGGAGGAATAGCAAAGCATTTCTCTATATCCTTTTGGCTTAAGACTGGAGATAACCCTCCCGTCAGCTGATCTAATTCGTCGTGAAGACGAATCATAATGCTTGATGCAAGCAAGAAAAAACTCGAGATCAAAAGTGGTGACGAGAATAGATGCTGCTGCCAGCAACCCAGAACGTTCAAAATTTCTCAATGAATTGCTGCTAACACCCTCTAAACTGCTCAGGTTAACCACTGGATAAACATGACTTAAATCCGTGTCTAAAGTTTTGACAAAATCATGTATAAGAACTGATTTGGTCCTATAATCAATGAGATTGAACTACATTTTGAAAATGAAGACTTTTGACTGTAAAGTCGAATATACTCAGAGAACTTTCTGGAAAGACTGAAAATCTCTGAGTAAGGCTAAAAATAGCTTATGGCGGGAAAAAAATTCAAAATTTTTATGAAACGTGGGTTTTGTGCAGAACCAAATTCTAAGACAACCCAGATAGCTCGATTCTCAAAAAGATGTGTTTTAGGCCCACATGCAAAGAGATTCTCAGACAAAAGCACAAAGCTTCAGAATGAAGACTACAAGGCAATTTTCTCGAAAAAAATTAAGACAAGGGTTTTGCTGCAAATGCTGAAGTACGCAAACCCAGATGATCAAATTCTGAAAATATGTTGAATTTCTTTGACATGCAAAGAAAGTACCTAAGATAAGAAATAGAAGAAATAAGACAGAAGAAAGAAGGTTTTATTTGCTCTGCTTCTGTAGAATTCGCCTATCTCTGTCTTGAATTTGATGAAACCTGCATGCAAATTGAAAACAAAGTCTGGAATATTCTTCTTTTGAACAAACTGAATCCGTTGCTACGAAGAACGCTGAAATCTGATACCTGTAGCACCTTCAAATCACTGTTTGCTCAAGAAGAATGTATTTCTCTAAGCTTGGGATGAAGAATAATGGACGCCATGTTTGAATAAATAGACTTTCATCACTAAAATTTGTAAAAAATGCATGCAAATTTAAAAATAGTGCTTGAATTCTGATTGGACCTCAAAAATCCACGCCTAGCCAATGATTGGCTCTCAATTCAATTAACTGAAGACTAAAATGCTCTAAATAAAGCGCCATGCTTTAAGACTAAAAGTCGCCATATTAAGACTTCAATTGCAAAATCCATTTAAAGCATCATGCAAATCAAACCTCAGTTGACAAATCCATTTTGAAGTTGCCATATTTGAGAACTCAAAATCCATGCTTAATCTTTAGTTAGAAATCATAAGGCGTCCACTTTAGAAACTAAAGTTAAAATCCATAATGACGCGCCAACTTCACAAAATCTTCACAAAACTCAAATATGCGCCATGCATTTAAACCCAGGTTGACTTTTGACATGCACTTTAGTTAAGTGGACATGCAAAACAGTAACTCAACATGCAAAGTCAGTTAACTGAACATGCAAATTAGTTAACTCAACATGCAAAACTGACAGAGCACTCAACATGCCAAAATGTTAACAGGAGATAACACAGAAATCGTTCTCTTCAAGTGAAAGTCAAAATTTAAATATTTAACAATATTCAAAATTCCTCTTTTAGGCACACATGTGGTTTTAAGTTTTGAAAAACCACCTTTGACTTTTGGCGTTTTTCTCCAGACTTAGCCATTTTTCATGAAAACTGAAATTTGAACCTCTTCCGGAACCTCTGTTCAATCCCTGATACTAGTTGACTGACCTCATCGATTGACTGGCTGACAGGTGCATTGCAGAGCAGGACAAAAACTGATCAAAAGATTCCTTGAGACTGCAGGCCATAAAACTAAGATCTGAAGGCTCAAAAATCCAAGCGCCCTTTTCAAAAGCTGCTCTTTTTCTCAGACTCAGTCAAAAATCTCCATCTTCATCTCGTACGAAGGGAAAAACAAATCCTCCATAACTTCTGACTAACAAAGTTTTAGGACTGGATCACTGGCTCACTGCGAAGCTGAGTTCATTCCACATGATAGCTGCAAAGGCACATTTCTTCAGAAAACATCATCTGAGGGGTGAGAAACAAGGGCACCTTTTTGAAAAGATGCTCCTTTTCCTCCAGAGATAGCCATTTCTGGAACTAACCAAAATAACACTAAAACTCCAACTGCAGGCTGACAAGTCATCTTCTGATCTGATGGAGACAGGCAACGAAAAGTTGGACCTAACACGGACAAGCTGAATATCTGAGAACATTCAGAAGAAGGCATTAAAGGCTTCAAAAGCTCAGGCGCCTTTCTGAAAATGTTCTCTTTTGCTTTTTCTTTGATATTTTGACCAAGGTTTAACCCC
>VDFB02376913.1:0-76105 GCA_007258455.2 Sequoia sempervirens
TCCCTATTTATTAAGACATTGTGATCCCATGATTACAAAATTCTGAAGTATGTACAAATGAATGTTAAAAACTTGAAAGACTTCCATCTTTGTTCCTCCTTCAAACAAGTAGCAATTGAAAAAAATTCTACTCAAACACTGTCCCAACGATGCCTCCTTTCAAAATTGAAATAAAATCCCAAGTTGAAGAGCCTCTACAAGACAAAAGTTGATAAAAAATAGTGAAATTGTCACTATCGGTCGTACAGAACATGTTGTAAGACCAACAGTGAACTTGTTTAACAATAAAAATTAAAAAAAGGTCAAAAATAAATCAAAATCCCGTTTAATAAACAAGATCTTGCTCTACAAATTAGGATCATGTTTAGTAAATGGGATCTCATAGTAAATGGGATCTTGATTACTAAATGAGATGTCGATCCCTTTCTAATGGACAAAATAAGAAACAAGATCTTGTTTACTAAACGAGATCTTGTTTATAAGCAAAATGGCATCATGTTTAGTAAACGAGATCCTAATTTGTAAAATTTGAATTTTAGGCTAGGTTTTTGCTCCGTTAAAACTAGTTCGAGAAAAGGGTTGGGGACTTGAACCTAGGCTTTGGACCTAGTTTGACTTGCAAGTTGAAGGTCCTATCAATGTCACAAGAAAATAGTGACTTTGGGCATATGATTGAAGACCTTTTTTGTAGAATTTTTTGACAACATTAAAACCCATTATAGATGAGACAGTGTAGATTTTAAATATGTATTTTTTTTACAATTGGATTATTTTTTCTATTTTTTCAATTAATTTCTAATGAAACAAGTCTATAAACTTGAATTATTAGGTTTTTTTAGTATTTTAATAACTTTTTATTAAAATAAGTTTTTGAAAAAAAAGTTGCATGAAAGTGTATTTTAGACAATTCTTTTCAATTTTAAAAAAATAAAAAATGATAAGTTTGAGTCATCTTATGCGTGATGTACACGATGATTTTTCAAAACAACAAATATGGCCAATAAAAAATTAACAAAAAAGAATATTCAATAAATTTTTTAAAAAAATATGGAAAGCATGCTTAAGTGAGTCACAAATCTTTTTCCAAAAGGATTTTAAAAAATATGATTATTTAGGTCAAAATATGGGTGACGTACATGTGCATGGTATAGAAAAAAAAAGGTGAATTTTAAATAGTGGTTTTTAGAAATGCCAATTGAAAATCAATTTGTATCATCTAGGTATTAAAATAAATTACATATTTGAAAACTAGACTCTGAGTAATACATTTTATGATTAGTGTCTTTTTCCAAGATTCCATCTCTAAGTACTTCAAATTTTAAGGTCAAATGTGACAAATTTTGAAAAATCAGAGAAAACACTTCCACTTTTTGGCCAAAAAGTGAACTCAACTTCTTGCCAGCACCTATAACAAATCTAGAGTGAATTTGAATAGCTTTTTGGTCCTTGGGCTCACTTATATTTTCCTCCTTTCTCTCCATTTTTGAAACCTCTTTTTCACAATCTCAGAATTTTACACTCAAGCTATCTACAACACCTTTACTAGCATTTTCTAGTATCTTTCAATATTGTTAATTAGTTTTACTCTCATGTAAGAATTTACAACATTGAAAAGTACTCCTTTGAAGGTTTAACAACATTCTTCAATGGCCTTGTCTTGCTTGACTTCTTGAGATGACATTATTTTGATTTTTTTCTCTTGCCAAGGTCCATTTATTTATTTCATTATTGTAGAATCCATTATTTCTTACATTTGGCACCTTGGGATTTCCATTTCCATTCATTCACACCAGAAAAGGTATGCCCTCCATTTCCTAAAACCTTTCTTTATACACTTCAAACATCAGATCTGACACCCTCTACAACGCTCAGATCTGACTGCGTTTCATTGCCCAGAAGGAATCTCATTTCTATTAAAGCCAAAAACGAAAGCACCCGCCATTTCAGCGGTGATGCAACACAGAAAGAATAAACAAATGCACGCTCAGAGGAAAGTATCTTGTCAGCTGCCATGGCAGCGGCCCATTCTGTGAGCGAATTGGGCATTCTATCATTAATAAGTTGCAGAGCGCTTTGGGATTTGATGTTTGGAGACGTCGTTTTAGATAACCTTTTCTTGTGCGAGGCTTTTGAAGGCATTGAAAGGCGCCCCACCTGATAAAAAGCTTGGGATTTGAGAGGGGAGTGACAGAATGCCCAAAAGCAGAGCATTTCTGTGTATTAAAACTATTCACTGCAATCAATCAATGGCGTGTGTTCATGGGGAGTCGAGAACTAGGGCACGCCAGGGCGGATATACAATGTGTATAGAACTAGAAATATGTATATATAACTACTTGCCATAATTGGTGATTCCCTGTGTAGAAAAGCACGCGTAGATAGAATTGCTATGTTCGTTTCTAGCAGATCAATGGTAGAACTGATGTTTTAACAGTTATAGCTAAAAATTGCTCCAGTCTAGACTCTAGACGGTTGCCCCTACCAATCAAATGAGGGTTTTTTATTTATTTTATTTTATTATTCAAGAGGATCTTTTTAGTTGTGATAATATTTGTTGATTCAATGTTCAATAATTTTAATAGTATAGTAACAGTAGTTGTGATTTTAAAGTTGTCGGTGTTGATTAGGAATACTCATAATTGAATGAAATGTATTTCTTAGATCTAATAAGTAACAAATCATTTGATGTCACATGACTTAGGGGAGAGAACCCGGTAGTTGAACACCCTAACTTCGTGCTTCTCAAAATCCTATGTAGAAATTTCAAATCATTCCCAATTTTTTACAGCAACTTACTTGGCAAGTCCCCTCTACTTATAACTAAGGTTTCAGGGCCACATCATCAAATATGATGCCACATCAGCATGGTTTTTGTTGAGGTGTCCAAAAAGACCCCAAAAAACGTGAGACCGATAGTTGTAATCATGCATCCAGAACTATTATAACTTAATGCACAACTATCACTTGATCCTTTTTTGGGGTATTTTTTGACCCCTCAATAAAAAACATGCTAATGCGACATCATATTTGATTATATGAATTTGAATCTTAGTTATAAAGTAGGGGCCTTGTCAAGGAAGATGTTATAAAAATATGGGAGTGATTTGAAATTCCCACATGGTTTTGAGAGGCACGGAGTTAGGGTGCTCAACTAATAGGTCCTCTCCCCTATAGTTTATACTAAATTAAAGTTTAATATTAATAATTGCAAGGGTAAAAACATCTTTTATATTAAATATTTTAGTTAATAAAAATAATCACAAAAAAAATTAGCTAATAAATATTTTACATAGATGAAAGATAATCAATGATTAAAATTTTAAAACTAAATAGGATATTTAGTTAAATTTTGAAGAAGGAAAAGTTAAGCTGAAAATATTAGGAATCAATTTGTTATAGTGTTTGAAATTTACTTACCTAATTGTGATTAACTCTAATTCACCTATGCAAATGCAAAGTTGATCTCTACTAGCATGTACTTATACATGATGTGCAAATCTCAACTATAATTTATGGGTCATTCTAGTAGAAAATCAACTATTGGAATTCACTCACCTTGACCTTTAAACATTTAAATCTTCATAAGGATAAATGGTGTTTAGAAACATCTTTAGAGAATGTATGAATTGTGAGGATCACATTTTCCTCAATTAGATCTTTTGAATGTTTAAATCAACAACTTTATAACAATAATAAAGGACAGTAAGCAAGTGTGCAATAGACCTAGGTTGATATTATGCAATGTAATAATCGTAATAGATGAAAATTGACTCTAACAAAAGGAAAGTTAAGTTCCTTTGGGAGTAAATTCATTTATTACACTATGATAAACTAGTGGCTTTAAAGCTATCTAAATTTGCACTGATTATCCTTTTTTAAAATTTTATTTTGGAGAAAAAGATAAATGTATCTAACTAAAGCCTTAAAAAGAAGCAAATTGGTGAAGAAATCTATTAACCAAAAAATAACTATATTTTTTAACAACATAAATAAAAGTGCAATTTTCAAAGAACTTGGGGTTGGAATATATAAGTCTCTACCTCACTAGCATGTGACACAAATGCCCACACATTGCATTGTGACACAAATGCCCACACATTGCATTGTTGCCCATGTGAACAAAATGTAAAAAAAAATATCAAGAAGTCATGAAAATCTAACTCGGTTGTTCAACTAGTATGCAAAACCAAAAACAACAACACACCAAAAAATTCTATACAAAAATGAACAATAAAAGTGAATTTATAAAACAAGAAAATAATTTCAAACATTTGTGTGGTTGAGTGCCCTTAAGATACTTGCAAATAAAGGAAATAAAAAAATATTATGGGCTTTTTGAATTTGGTATTTTTATGACCATAGTAACCCACAAATAGATAGATAGATAGATAAAAGAGATTGTGTGTGTTCTTCATCCCAATGCATCTAAAAATAAGAACAATGAAAAACTATAATGAAGGAAAAAAGGGATGTGATAATCCTCATTTGCTCAAGGGAAAAATGAAAGAAATGCTTGCAATAAAAATGAAAAATAAGAACTATATTACTTGAGAGGCTTGAGGAAACCAAGAGGAAAAGAGATCTAAAAGAACACTGTAGAGAGCTTTAGAATGTTAGAGAGATATGAGAGATCTTGTTAGTGCCAAGAGCCAAGAAGAGAAATAGAGAAATAAAATGAAAGATATATTCAAAAAATGATAAGAGAAGGCAAGAGAAGGCTATTAATGAGTCACTTAGATTTTATTGAGCCATTTTCATTGACTCGAGAATGTGACAAGTGGAAAAATACTAAAAATCACCACCAAATGAAAAATATTGTAGGACACTAGCAAGATGTGTAGATATTTGTGTGATACATTAGTCTCTAGATAATATAAACTAAAAAATGATGAGAGACTAGAAAAAGAAGGCTAACCAGTGCAAATCATCATTTAGGGTCTTTGATAGGCTACTAAAGTGGGAAGAAAAATAAAACTTCAACAACAAAACCATAGTAAAATTTTATTACATGGAAATGGAGTGTTACAATAGGAGTATCTTAACATGCATCCATGCATACCCCAACTAAAAATCCTTACAACATGTATGCATTGAAAAAAAAAGGCTTCTCTCACCTCACATTGCAGTCCTAATCTATTACAATTCTCAAAACTAGTTTTCACTTAAGGAAAAAATCTCTCAATAGAAGTTGTTCAGAATGAATTGTCCTCCACAAACAATGAATGAATCCAAATTTAAGGCCAAGCATGTAGAAGGTGATGGCCTCTCCATGTCTTGGAGTAATGGGACACATGTCTATTTCTTATTAGCCTAAGAGATATGCAAGCAAACCATTGTGACTACTTTTGGCACCTTTTGCCATCTTCTTTAGGTAGTTATAGAAATTTGAGGGGGTTCTACCCTTCATCATGCAAAGGAATCATGTCCAATGAGCATTACAAGAAAATAAGGGCTATCCAAACATGTTTGGATGTGTAAGGAATTTTTGCATTTGGTCCTTCATTTAGGAGCAAAGGAAAACTATACAAATTTTAGGGGTCTTAGGATGTTGCAAATTTTTGAAGGTTAAGTGGAAAAATCCACATGGAAATAAAAGTTCCAAAATTATTAGGCTTACAGGAATCATAGACCATTGGACATGGGGATTTAAGGGTCATTCAAATGTAGGATCTTGAGGTTAATTGAAATGTAGGGATGTTGGGGTCATGTGGATATGTTGACATGGCAATGAAAGTGTCATTCAATAGAGAAAACATGGCATCAAATTTTTTTAAGAACATAAGGGGAATTAGAATGTATCTACTTGCACATGGAAGTTTTGCAGATTTAGATGGAGCTAGAAATTTTACAAGCGACAAGGAAAGTGAGTTTTGTGATCAGTAGATAAATAAAGTCCAAAAGGATTTAGGAGGGGAGCCAAAGGGATCCAAATGAGACTTAAAGCTATTCCATTAAGAGAACTTGTGGGAAATTGGGCAACAAGTGGAACTATGGGGATTTAGAGAGTATTCTGATGGGGCTAGAAGTTTCACAAAGTGCAAATGCAAGATGAAATTTTGCAACTCCATAACTTGTCTAATTTATTAGATCTTCCCCAAACATGAAATACCAACACCCTTTTGGATCCTCCTCAAGCTAGTGACTTTAGTTAGCCACAAACTCATGGGGATTTTAGAATTTGGATCTTCAACTCCTTTGTAGAGGCCTACTAGTGTTCAAGAAACTTAGTATCAAAAACTCAATTCAAAGGGGATCCTACTAAATAGTCTACTAAACCCTTGAAAGACCTTCATTTAATTTATCAAGTAGGGATAATGTAAGATTTTGATTATGCTGACATTGTATGTGGTTTCAGAGACTCTTGACTACCTATATCATCCTAGCATAGGTGCTTACACATGCTTGAAATCATAAATTACATAACAGTGGAAAGAGGTAATGTTGAAGCTATTGCTACAAATACTTACAACTAAAGACTATGACTAGTTCACTATCAAGAAATGAATTTTGTAATTAACCAATACTTGCTAAGTCAACTAAATTGACTAACTCTGGAGAATAATGCATGGAACAATTAAAGGATGAATACAATAAAAGATCAAGTATTCACATTCACCACATGAAGAATCAAATTAAGATAAACACAATTATGAAACTAGCTACTACAACAGAAATAAATGTACATGAAATAAAGTGGCGAACAATTACCTTGAGTGACCCTTTCTTAAGTGACTATCTCCACAAAGTGAACTCAAATCCAGCTCCTCAAACTAAATTAACATAATTATAGTAACTAAAAAGATCTCATTGTATAACCCAAGATATCACAATCCAAAGAGATTCTTCTGAAATATCTTATTCATAAGATCATGATTGAGAAACAAAACATTACATGTGTAAAAACATAAACTAACTAAAAAATTCTATATGTTATATTCTCTATTCAAGCTAACTAACTAACTCAACCATCAAACCATTCATATAGGTGCAGGGGGGTCTTATTCCAATAGGGACTCAAAGCATAAATCTAATCATAAATTACCACTCCCTACAAAATAGAGTGTAATAAACTCTGAGTAATCAAAACACAACTGAAAAAAGAGGACAAATTGAAATAAGACTTTATTTCTATTGTAACATTTTTAAAATGAAATATGGACTATTGAAATAGTCACGTTAGATTCCCAATTGTAGTAGAATTTTTCTCCTTCAGTAGTCTTATTAAATGATTATGATGATTCACAATAATTTTAACAAGTAGACAGCTCAAATTATGCAACTATTTTGTTCTCCTAACTTCCCCTACATCATTGCTAAAACTCCCTTTAGTTGTGGGCTATGCCTTCTAGTTGTTGCAGGCTATTGTCTACTAGCTCTAACCCCTTCGTTGCAAAGAGTTAGTTCACACAACATCTATGATAGAGCCTCTAATTTTTTTGAAAAATATTGAGAAGGTCCTGAAATGTCTTTGAGCCTCTATGTCTAGGGATGGGTTAGGGTTTTGGTCTAGGGTTAGGGTTTTGGTCTAGAAACCCTCATTTTGCAAATTTTCATCGTAAACCCCTAGATGTTATTTTTTTGCATTGACTATTTGCAACCGGTCGTAGGTCACTTAAGTCACAACTTAAGCCATTTAATGCATGTTATCACCAGCCCCTTTTGTATAGGTTTGTAGGTCATGCTGTGTCTTTATTGACTTAAATTTTCCTAAAGTTAGGTGAAATATTTTATGGCAAAGGACTTATGTTTTAAGTCATTTTTCCTGATTAGGGTCATAATCTTGTTGGCCTAGTCATGCCCCCATTTTATGACTAACCTTATTTGCATGTGCAGAAATCCTACCCATCAGATCTAGAGATCACATCCTAACTATTTATCACACACCTCAGAGGATTAAAATAATGGTTTTTAAAATGTTGCGAGGTATGTGGTTTCTTGACGCATGTACTCACTGCTGTGGGGCTTGGTCTATTTTCAAACACTCGACACTTAATGATTCTGAAATCGACTGTTAGTATGTAATTCTGAGATTAAATCTCAACTGTCTATTGCTCACCTAGCAAGATTAAAATAATGTTTACTAGAGACTTGTGAGGTGTGCAATTGAGTGACATGTGAATTCTTCAACTGTTTGGAGATGAATGGTGGAGCCTGTGGATGGGTGTGTGGGCGCCTAATGAGATGAATTAGCAAGTGATAGAGATGAAATTTCAAACCCGATTGACTCAATCTGAGCCGTTCGATGCTCCATATCATCAGGAAATCAACAACTAACATTCAAAACCAGAAATTTGAAGGTAATAGCCATTTTTCTCTATGCGAGTAAACATTAATGACATAAGGTCTATAGGAGTGATCAAGTTTGATCCTGGTGCATGTGAGTGATTAATCTCCTGTAATCATTGAGGATGGTACTTATATTTTTATGCACCCAGGCAATTAATGGTTATGATGTGAATGCCAATGGTTAATCATTTGATTGCTTGTGTTGATTTTTATTGAGCATTGATGATTAGCACACTCAATGTACTTGATAAATGAGAGGCCGATTGCATTTATTTTCACCATTGCAATTAGAAGCTAAAATTCTCTAAGTCCGTAAGGAGAGTTCTCTACATTTGTGAAGTCTTGTCCTCAGTGAAAATGAGCAAGTTAGTTGTTTATGCTTCCCCAGTGCAGAAGTCTCCAAGGCTCAACTTGTAGGACTTGTACTATAATGCTCCAAAGGGTGAACATAGCATGCCCAGAGTTGCTTCAACCCCTAAGCAAGAGTGTAAGAAAGAGGCCCATGGAAAGAAGTCTATGTAGGTTGTGAGGATATGTAGGTTGTTGTGAGGAGCAACTACCAGCTAAGGAACTAGATTGTGACTGGAGAAATGATAGAGGTTAAGGAGAAGGAACCTACAAATTCTACAGGGGAAACAGGGAGAAAGATCATGTATGGTGAAGGTTCTCTGGGATGACATAATTCTCCTATTGATATTTCAGAGAGCCCCTCAGATATTGAAATTGAGATGTATTCTAGTTATCACTAGTATCTTATGGCTATGATTGAAGTACCAAATTTTGATGATGAGGTGGTAGTGGTTGCCTTAATTTTAGTGAAGATGCCAAGTGGGCATATTCATTATGTTGTTGGAAAGGACATTGATGAAGAAGAAGTGGTGGCTCCCCTAGTCTTTGTGAGGACACAAAGTGGGCATGTGTACTTTGGCTTTCATTCTGGTTGATTGGAATTGCATTCGGTGTCTACTTTATGGTTTTGGTTGTTTGGTGATAATGATGCTCTGGTGGAGTTTTGTGTCTATTGTGTTACTTCGGGTGGGTTTTTGAGGATATCATGAAATTTTTGGCTTGACATGGGTGTGGAATGTAAAGGATCATTAACTACTAATAGTGATTTTGGTGGCATCGAGTGGGTCTTTTTGGGAAAATGGTATAAATTTTCTTCCCTTTCTTTGTAAATGATTATAGGCAACCATTTGGGGAATATTTGAAATGAAATTAAAATTTATTTCAAAAATGAAATGTAGGTGGAATGTAACTATAATGGGCCTGATACTTGTTGCCTCCTTCTTCTATAAAAGGGATTTCAAGGCACATTATATGGGGTTTGATTTTTGAGTTTCATCATAGTCTAGGTAGAAGGTATGCTCAGGAAGGAGCATACTGTAGAAAATTTAAATGAATAGAACAGTAAATTGTCTTGGTTATGGGTCATATATACAAGAATCTTAAATTAGTTTTATAGAAGCCACAAACATAAAGGAAAATTCTTGTTCTTGAACATGTACTCTATTATGCAATTTTCTTGCAGATTATAAATGGAAATGTTCAATGATATTTTTGTTCATCTCTAGTTGTTTTAATTGGATGTGTGGATTTTTCTTTGCTTCAGTTCAAATATTTGGTTAAATACTTAAATAAAATTGCAGGTCTGTGAGTAAATAGTACAAGATTTGCTAAGAAGTAGTGTTTTAGATGTAGTGAGTTGTCATATTACAAAGTAATATGACAATAGTCTATCAATGTTTGAATCAAATGGAAAATATACTATTGATTGTTGTGTATGTGACTCCATTACCCCAATTGATGAGGCGCTAGTCTATTTGTTAGGCAATCATGCAATTAATTGGGCTAGTGATACACCTTGCTATGGATTTAAAATGAGAACAAAATTTATTAAAGAATTTTAATTACATTGTTTGAGTCTAAGGTACCACCTATTCCTAGCAATAGATAGAAATTTACTCAAAGGCCAGCCAAACCTTTAGCTAATTATACCTATGTGCACATAATAGGAATTGATCTATGTATCGAAGTGTTCTCAATCAAATAAATACCAAATGAACATAGTAAGGAACACCCTCCTAGGTCCCATGGAGCCTAAAGTGTAAGAGTGAAGGTCTCAAAATACTTTAGGGTATGTGCAAGATCATCATGGAAACAATAGGTCCTTAAGTGGCAAAAAACTCAGAAAAATCAGTGTTAGGTAACTTGACGTAAAAATTTGAATAAGTTATCTATATTATTTCAAAAATATGTAAGAATAGAATATGTAGAAAATTGAATGTAGTTTCTAAACTACTAGGTTTATTTAAAAATAAATAAAATCTATTTGGTGAAAATTTGAAATTTGAATGTAGTAGTACTTAAATTTTAGGGAAAAAATAAGAAGTAGGTGTCTGTCTGACCACCCTAACCATAATAAAATGATAATATTTTTTATAGATTTTATATATAAGTAGAGGACTCATGTCTAGATGTGATGCATATTTTTTATAATTTTTTCCAAGTAAATAATTAATTATGAATTTTTATTACAACTTTTAAAAATATAAAAACTCTTATGTCGACCACCTTAACTTGGTCAAAAATTCATGAAATTTAATTTTCTTTTTTTAATCCTATAGTACATGAAGCATAGAATGTGACGCATGTTTCAGATTTAAAAAATGTGACACCGTTTGAAAGTTATAGGTGTTTTTCAATCATCCTATTGATCAGGACTTTAGTTGTAATTCTAATAGAAAATGAATAATAATTATTTATTAAATTCAAATTAAATCATAATTTATATTGGTGGAAAGCTGAGAATCTCCGCTAAAAACCCTTTTCGTTTCATCAATTTTGGGTAAAAAAAAAGTTGTTAGCCACATACCCTACAAATACCCATAATATTGCCACTTTTTGGCCCATCATGATCGTACACATACCCTTTACTCATTTTTTGGTCACTAGCATTGAAGATTCTTGAGCATAAGGGTTGGATACCCTTTAGAGAACTTCAAGGCTTTGTTGGAATAAACACCAACAAAATTGGTGACTCTGCTAGGGACAATCTTGAGAAAATTCTGATAAAGATCACCTAGCCTTAAGAGTTATTGAAATTTCAAAACCATAGAGTCAATTTTTGGGTGAAGTTGAATGCCTCATTTAGGTGTTTGAAGTTTTTGGACTTGGAAAAGATTTGGGTGCAACAAATTTCAAAGGATTTGAGTCCCTGTTGATGGTGAAGACCCAGAATGAGAATTATCTTTAAAAGAACTTCATATTGCTTGAAGTTTGATCTTTTGTAAAAGAGTTGGTGAATTTGTTTAAAGAACTTGATAAAGAATAGAAAAGAGTTCCAAATCTGCAAATATTTTCAATCAAGAAGAAGAGGCTAACAACTGCTACAAGTTTCCAGGTATTCTCATAAATTTAAAGAAAATATTATATAATTGAAAGCAATTTATGAGAAAATTTCAAGGCTTAAGATGTAAATAGTTCCCAATCAAATGAAATAGCACTAGGATATGGAATAGTGGTGGTAATTTGACATGCTTCTAAAAGGTAAATTGAAATTTATGTACTAAGATGGAGAAGCATGTTATATCTTAGGATCTTAAGCGAAATAAATAGGAGATTTACATTATCAAAAGCTTAAGATTACAATTGAAAAGGAAGTTTGAATTGATTTGTGAAATTATGTGGTAAATCTGACAAACGTTGTAAAAGGTGTGTGAAAGGATGCATTATCAATCTATGCATCTAGGTAAGGAACCAAATTTGATAATGCATGATGGGAAACCTTTGTCATATCAAAGAAATTTCAGTACTAAAAGGTACAAAGCTATAGATTTCAGTAGCATTTGTGGTTATCCAAATTATGTTGTACCATCTAAAATTAGAGAGAAGATACCAAAATTCATGGGTGAAAAATCTGAATCAACAAGCAAGCATCTACAAGAATTTGTTGATGTGATGGGAGATTATGAACTAGACTTTGAGGATGTTGTCATGAAATTTTTTGTTCAGTCTCTAAAAGTATATGTAAGAGATTGGTTCTCATACCTACCAACATCTTATATGCATTCATGGGATGAGTTTAAATTAGTGTTCATGGAGTAGTTTGGTGAAAGGATTGAACCAATCTTAATAAGACAAAAAATCATGAGCATGGAGAAAGAAGAGGATGAGTTAGTCCCCTCTTTTAATCTCATATTTTCAAAGACCATAAGAGAGATCCCTGAAATCATAAGACCAAATGTAGAATATTTGGTTTTGTACTTAGGTGAATTTGATAAAAAGATGAGTTACCTATTAAGAGACAAAGAGCCCACAACATTGCATCAAGCATATCAAATTGTTATAGATATTGGGAACAAGTTGAAATATTCAAGGATGAAAGGATATTCAACTATGTCATTATTGATCATCCAAACAAATTTCATGCAAATAGAGCTAGTAGATCAATCAATAGAGATCTATGTTAAGATGATAAGTCTTCTACTATTTCAATTTTTCTATCACCACAATATGAGGATCATAGTAAGCTCCAAGTTGAATATCCACAAGATCAAAGAAAAGTTGATCAGGTGTCTTCCATTAAAAGATTGTGTGAAATGTAAAGGCACAAAGAAGAGTCACCTTATGATTTGTTCTCTAGGTTTATGGATGCTTTGTTGGAGGTACCTAAAAGTGTCATACCAAAAGATTCAATATGCATTGATTTGTTCTATGAAATGTACCAATCAAGACTGAGTACCTTTCAAAAGGAATTGAAGCCTCACAGTTTGAGCCAAGTAATTGATTGGATAAGGATTATGGAGTGAGCTAACTGTGAATATGCACAACATATGATGCCCCAAAATTTTAATGATGGTTATCTTGTTGAAAAAATAAGGAAATAATGCAAAGATATGAAGAAAATGCATTTGAATATGAACACCCATTCTGCTATAAGGGAGTGTAATGATTATAATCAATTCACAAATAACATATCTATAGATCAGTACATTAGTGATGGACATTAAGATGCACAATATGATAACAGAAGGGATGTGCCTGACTTGCATCCTTGGGATGTCTTGCAAGTGGAAGAGGTACAAGAGATTATTCCATGTCATAATTTAATCAATAGAAATGGTGCTAATGTTGATGATGCCTTGCACAAATAAATGATCAAGGTATTGGAAATGAGAATTAGACACCCATTCTAAGGAACTTGAATGTAATCTTATTATTGGCGAGTTTTCATGCGGTGGTAGTTGTAATGGATTTGAGTACAGTCATTCCTTTGATGATTATGATTGTCATTATGAATTTGAGAAGGAATCCTTTATTTCGAATAAGGAATATGCTGATAACAGTGGGAATATTTGTATGCTTGAGGAGGAAATTTTTTTTTCTTGCAATGAGTTTTCAAAATGTGGGTCAAAGGTTTCAAATATTGACGATGGAAGTGAAATTGAAAATTTGTCAGTATGCTCCTATGATGAGTATGATAATTTTGAATACAACAATAATATAAGAAGTGTGGATTGTCATGATGAGGATACAAGAGCTCTTATGTCAACAATGAAAGTATGTCTAAACCCACTATTTGATGAGCCTCTGTTTCTATTGGAGATAAAAAATGATAATCCTTATTGGTGTAGAAAAAATCCACTTTTTCATGAGGACTCTGATGGTTCATTTGACACAGGGATAGAATGTGGCTATGGGAAAACAAGGCAACATGGTTATGAATTCCTTGAGAGCAGTGCCTATGACTCTTTTACATCTGATACAAAGGTTATAAGTGAGATTAAAGTTCAAGATGAAATTGAGGTTTTTGACTATTTTTCTAAAGATTGTAATTGCTCTCATGAAGATAGCTTAGAGATATTGGGTTCATATAAAGAATGTGATGATAGAAATGCTCATGAGGTCATCTATCCATAAATGAGTGAAAAAATTGCACATGAGGAATACCTAGAATGTAATTTAGGTCTATCAATAGATGAACATGATAACTATGAGAATGCTAAAAAATGGAAGGTGAAAATATGACTGCTGAATGTGTTGATTTTAAACACACTGCTTTAAATGATGAACATGCATATGTCCCAACCCCTAATAATTTATTAGGTAAAGAAAAGATAGATTTATGTCATATGTGCATGAAGGTGATGATGGTATACAAATTAATGAGAGAAGGGGTTCATCATTGAATGACTATATTATGAATGATCTTGGATCAACGTTATTACCTATGGATAGTGTGAAACCATTTGATGAATAATCAAGTTGTGTTGACACTAAAAAGATTTTTGATTTATGTGTTAAGTACCCAAATGGTGCAACTAACAATGGGTGTAATGTTAGTCAACAAGAAATTGGAATTGGATGCTTCTTTGGTGATGTTCCTTTTCTTCACAGTATGATTTTGAATATGTTTCTATCCAATGAGGATAACACTTATGTGAAGCAGAATGAAGATGCTCCTAAATATGTATCTTTTCTTTTTGATACATCAGGGGATTGTTGGCCTAGCATACAACAAAGTGTTTATGAAGGATTTCAGTTTGATGTACAAACTAAATGTGATGTCAAAGTTCATGATCAAATGGAATATGAATGCTTCACCTTTCCAATTCAATCAGATAAGCATACATTGGAACAAGCTAATGAATATGTTAGTTTTGTGGCATGTATGGACAATTGTGCTAATCATAATGGAGCTAATTGTGTAAGACTGTTTGGTAGAAGTGTTGATCCATTACAAATATCTAAGGATAAACTCTTTGACAAAGGAAATAATTGTCTCTAAGTTTAGGGGGAATGGGGCCTTCAATTTAGGAATTGAAGCCTATGGAAATGAGGAGGCTTTTGAAATTTAGAAGAAGACACATTTTATAGCTTTGTAAATACTATAAATATGTTTGGTGTGTTTCCTTTTTGTTGTGTTTTCTTGCCTTGTTTGGGCAAGCCCCTGGGTTTTGTCCTTCTTTGCTGGTCTGCTTCAACTTGAGATCTGGATCCTCACCATACCCACTAGGGGTATGCGTCCCTAAGCATGTGCCATTGATAGAGCCTCTATTTTTTTTCAAAATATTTAGAAGCTCCTTGACTTTTCATGCCTTTGAGCCTTTGTGTCCAAGGATGGGTTAGGGTTTTGGTCTAGAACCCCCACTTTGCAAATTTTCATTGTAAAACCCTGGACGCTATTTTTCTACATTAACTCTTTACAATTGATCGTTGGTCACTTAAGTCACAACTCAAGCCATTGAATGCATGTAATCACCAACCCCTTTTGTCTAGGTTCGTCAGTCACCCTGTGTCTTTATTGACTTGAATTTTCCTAAAGTCAAGTGAAATATTTTATGGTAAAGGACTGATGTTTTAAGTCATTTTTCCCAAGGGTCATAATCTTGTTGGCCTAGTCATGGCCCCATTTTATGACTAACCTTATTTACATGTGCAAAAATCTTGCATGTCAGATCTGGAGATCACATCCTAGCCATTTATTGCACACCTTGCAAGATTAAAATAATGGTATTCAAAATGTTGCAAGGTCTGCGATTGCTTGACACGTGTACTCATTGAGGTGGGGCCCTGTCTATTTTCAAACACATGATGCTTAATGGTTTTTAAATTGATGGTTGGTATGTAATGTCAAGATTAAATCTCAACCATCTATCGCTCACCTCACAAGATTAAAATAATGTTTGATGGAGACTTGTGAGGTCTTTGATTCAATGACACGTGGATTCCTCAGCCACTTGGAGATGAATGGTGGAGCCTGAAGATAGCTGTGTGGGAGCCTAATGGGATGAATTTCATTGGCTAATGAATTAGCAAGCAATAGAGATGAAATTTAAAACCTGATTGACTCAATCTAAGTCGTTCAATGCTCCATATTAGGGTAAAATTACAAAGTTGTGTCACACTTGATAAAGGAAACGACCAATGTCAATCCAACTTTTAAACTTGAATCACCAGAAAGTGGCATATATGTTTTGAATTTTGAAATGAAATAAAATAGTAAAATATGTATTTTTTAGTATATTTTATGTTTCTATTTTAAAATAAAAAATAAAAAATCATTTTAAAGTACTTTGTAATAAATTAACACTATAATTTATTTGTTGATAAAATCTTGAAAAATGAAGTTGCATGGGATGCCAAACTTTTAATAGTAAATTTTATTTTTTTTCTTTCAAATTTTGTGTGTATTTATAACTTGAAACTTTAGTGCATGGATATATTTTTTCCAATTTTGATAAATATATATTTTTAAATAAACATTAAAATGTGCATGAATAAGCAAATAGTTGTTTCCATCGTACGCCAACTTTCATATTAAATATTTATCTAAAATGGAAATAAAATTATACAATCTTGAAATAGATTCTTTTATGTAGTGCATCATATTTTTTTAGTTTTTTTAATAAGTTTTAGTATTTTTCCTTGGCATGGTAATCAACCTAATATTTTGTGTTGATAACCTACTTTTAGTAAAAATAAAATATAAAATATAAATAATAATTAATCTATTAAAATAAATATATTTTTGAAAACTACACTTATGGATCTACAAAAGGGTATTTTTATACTTTAAAAAAATGTTATTTACATTAGTAGGAGTTATTGAAACTTCAAGTTTTTCAAATAATTTTATTTTTTTGGTAACTTGGACTCAAAGTGGTGCTTCATATATTTTTAGCCAACAATTTTAGTTGAAAAAGTTGTGGAAGTATCTAACTTAACTAGAATGAATCTTACTAGATCATATGTTTGACTAATTTTTTTTTTTAGTTAGAAATACTTAAATTCAATTGTGTTGATAAGTTGGCTGAAAGTGTAACATAGCTTTGTGCTTTTACCCATCATTAGGAAATCAACGACCAACATTCAAAACTAAAACTATGAAGGTAATAGTCATTTTTCTCTACATGAGCGAGCATTAATGGCATAAGGTCTACAAGAGTGATCAAGTTTGATCCTAGTGTGTACAAGTGATTAATCTCCTGTAATCATTGAGGATGATATACAAATTTTTATGCACCTAGGTAATTAACAGTTGTCATGTAAATGCCAATGGTTAATCATTTGATCACTTGTGCTAATATTTATTGAGCATTGATGATTAGCATGCTTAGTGTGCTTGACAAATGAGAGATTGATTGCATTTATTTTCACCATTGCAATTAGGAGCTAAAATTCTCTAAGTCCATGAGAAGAGTGTTCTACATTTCTAAAGTCTTGTCCTTAGCAAAAGTGAGCAAGTCAATTGTTTCTACTTCCCTAGTGTGGAAGTCTCCAAGGCTCAACTTGCAGGACTCATACTATAATACTTCAGACGGTGAACAGAGCATGCCCAAAGTTGCTTCAACTCCTAAGAAAT
Source organism: Sequoia sempervirens (assembly GCA_007258455.2). Lineage (NCBI taxonomy): Eukaryota > Viridiplantae > Streptophyta > Pinopsida > Cupressales > Cupressaceae > Sequoia > Sequoia sempervirens. The sequence continues at coordinate 17,654 of VDFB02376913.1, forward strand.
AGGAAAAGAAATAGGCCCATGGCAAGAAGTCTATGCAAGTTGTTGTGAGGAGCAACTACCAATTAAGGAACCAAGTTGGGACTAGAGAAATGATAGAGGTTAAGGAGAAGGAACCTGCAAAGTCTATAGGGGAAATGGGGAGAAATATTAGGTATGGTTGAGGTTCTTTGGGATGACATAATTCTCCTATTGAGATTTCAGATAGCCCATCAAATAGTGAAATTGAGACAAATTCTAGTTATCGCCTGTATCTTATGGCTATGACTGAAATGCCAAATTTGGATGATGAGGTGGTAGCAGCTGCCCCAATTTTAGTGAAGAAACCAAATGGGCATATTCATTTTGTTTTTGACAAGGACATTGATGAAGAAGAAGTGGTGGCTCCCCCAGCCTCTATGAGGACACAAAGTGGGCATGTGTACTTTCACTCTTGTTCTTGTTGATTGGAATTGCATCTAGCTTCTAGTTTCTGGTTTTGGTTATGTGGTGATAATGGTGCTTTGGTGGAGTTTTGTGTCTATTACAGTGTTACTTCAGGTGGTTTTTTGAGTATATCATGAAGTAGTTTTTGGCTTGATGTGAGTGTGGAGTGTAAAGGCTCGTTAACTACTAATAGTGATTTTGGTGACATCGAGTGGTGTTTTTGGGAAAATGGTATAAATTTTGCTTCCCCTACTTTGTAAATGATTATAGGAAACTGTTTAGGGAATATTTTAAATTTAGTTGAAATTTGATTCAAAGATGAAATGTAGGTGGAATGTAATTGTAATGGGCCTGATGGTTGTTGCTCCCTTGTTCTCTAAAAGGGATTTCAAGGCACATTACAAGGGGGTTCAATTTTTGAGTCTCATCATAGTCTAGGTAGAAGCTATGCTCAAGAAGGACCCTAATATAGAAAATTTAAATGAATAAAATAGTAAATTTTCTTGGTTATGGGTCATATATGCAAGAATCTTAAATTAGTTTTATAGAAGCCACATACATAAAGGAAAATTCTTTATTCTCGAACATGTACTCTCTTGTGCAATTTTTTTGCAGAATATAAATGGAAATGATCAATGATATTTTTGTTCATGTCTAGTTGTTTTAATTAGATGTGCGGATTTGTCTTTTCTTTAGTTCAAAGAATTGGTTAAATGCTTAAATAAAATCACAGTTCTATGACTGAATAGTACATGATTTCCTAAGTAGTGTTCTAGAAGTAGTGAGTTGTCATATTACAAAGTAATATGACAATAGTCTATCAATGTATAAATTAAATGGAAAATATACTACTGATTCTTGTGTATGTGACTCTATTACCCCAATTGATAAGGCACTGGTCTATTTGTTAGGAAATCAAGCAAGTAAATGGGATAGTAATACGACTTGCTATGGATTTAAAATGAGAACAAATTTATTAAAGAATTTTAATTACACTATTTGAGTCTGAGGTACCACCTATTCCTAGCAGTAGATAGTAATTTACTCAAAGGCTAGCCAAACCTTTAGCTAATTATATCTATGTGCACATAATAGGAATTAATCTATTTATAGAAGTGTTCTCAATTGAATAAATACCAATTGAACATAGTAAAGAACACCCTCCTAGGTCCCACAGAGCCTAAAGTGTAAGAGTGAAGGTCTCAAAATCCTTTACTAGTTTGTTGGCCACTAGCTTTGAAGATTCTTGAGCATAAGGGTTGGCTACCCTTTAGAGAACTTCAAGGCTTTACTAGAAAAAACACGAATATTCTACACAATACTAATAACCATAACTTAAACATAGATATTAATTGCATTTCATACATATCAACATATTAACCATGCAATAACTATCATATCATAATCATATTTCCATAGACTTTAAACTAGGTCCATGTTTGTATAATGATCATAAAGATAGTAAAGTTTTAGGGATGTATAGGAAATATGTATCCGAAGATGTCTTAAAGAATGTATTTAAATAAAAAGAATCTAACTAATAGTATGCCTCATAATTCCCTTCAATTGATCTTTTTCTTGTCCTTAAGCAAAGCAGTTTGAAGACTAGAGGTTGTACTATAAGGTCATCTCCCGAAGGTCTGTGATGACATCCACTCCTTTTTTCTATCTCAAATAAAAAATCTGTAGATAGCATGAAATTATTTACCACCTAACATCCTTAGCTTCTTCCCATTCTTCATTCCTTTCCCTTGTCCAATGTGGTACTGGGTAGAGAAGCATTGGTGGAGAGATATTTAGAGGCACCCATTCAAGAGCTATGCCTTTTGCAATGTCCATATACCTTTGAGTTCTTTCAAGCATATCCATAAAGTCATATAGAGTCCAAGACTCTTTCTTTTGCAGGTCAGGGGTTAAACTATCACATTTTTCTTGTATAATTTGATAAGAGTGATGAAGAAGTCCTACTATTAGCCTCTACAATCTCATAATCATTTAGTCTTAGTTGCATAGTCTTTCTACCTGTACTTTTATACTTCAAATTCTCTATCCATTCATCTATTATCTTATGGAAATTCTTAGATTCCTTTATGATTTTAAGAGCAATTGATTTCTCCCTCTCTACATAGTCTTGCATAATCTTGTTGAAATTAGGGAACACTGTGAGGGGGGTTGAATTAGTGCTTAGCAATATTTAACATCATCAATCTGATCTTTAAACCACTTATAACATTCAACCAAGAGAATGATGTAGACACATAAAGAAATTATCCACAACACCATAACTCAAGGATTTTTTTATGTAAAACCTTATTAGGGGAAATACCACAATGCAAGTCAATCCACAATTTGAGTACTCAAATATAAGTGTTTTACAAAATGGGAATGCACTTGCATTTAGTCACACTACCTAGATCTCATTGCTCAAAATCAGGAAGGCTCATTGCCTCACAAGAGAATTGGATTACATCAAAAGGTTGAATTGAGAAAGTAGCATCTAAAAATGCTTGGTTACAATTTCGTTTAGGCTCTTAGATCAAATTATGGACCTTCTATCTAATTCTACACTTCACTCTATTCTTCCTCAATTTGGTTCATAAAAACCTCTTCTACACAAGTGAAAATATACATAATCACTCAACAACCCTTCTGATATTCGCAATATACATCAACACACTCTGAACACAGATCAAAATGAATTAACTGATCTCTTATATATATCTACTACAAAGGATTTAATCACTTCATGTCGGCTTCAATAAAATAGAAAGTATTTTCCAACTATTGGCTCAAATCATAAATGATTTTCAATGCGCACCATCCAAAGTCGGCTACAACATAGTGAGGATCCAAAATAAAATCCACAAACCCGAAAATACCTCAAATATTTTTTCCTTGAACTTTCACAACACACTGCATTCACTTAGTCGGCCTTCATACACTAATGAATAAAAAATCAAATGACTAGATCTCCTAACTTGTACACTACTTGATGTGCCAACACAACTTGATAATAAGATATTCCAAATACCCAATGATATTCCTTGAGATCCACAACCAAAATTGATAAACTGATAGTGCAAATGGATTGACAAACTCAACTTTAGTCAGATACCTTGTTCTTCACTTTGTCTTCTGGTATGGTAAAATACTAACATGTGGACTAGATAAAATACTTAGGTTGCCTTCAATAACAACACCATAAGCCATATGCAAACAAATATCACCCCTCTATATTTCATTTATGAAGTGTGAAGCTAGTGCCATAATTTGTAAATCACCCATAAATAATAATGGGTCCAACTTTGTATTATCTAGCATAGTATAATTATGCAAATATAATTCACATAACTGACCTTGTACTTTAGGTGTGACATTAGGATAAATATTTAGAAAGTCAAAATTTCTACTCATAAGAACTAGAAGGTTACTAATCAAATAACTAAATTGAAACCTTATAATTTTTTCCTACAAAAACAAAGTATATGCTCTAGTAGGAGGTCTACACAACAATTTGAGTAGCTCCTTACCTACTATTTCCTCATCCTTAATTGCTAGGATTTTCAATTCAATTTATTTATTCTCCAATACTTTGGTATGCTCTGAAACCATTCTTTCCTTTTCCTTCTCCCATTTTTCTTTTTTTTGGGATAATTCTTAAGTTACCTTCCACAATTGGTAGCCAAGAGATATAGTGGTATGAGAAGTTGGAGTATTTGTAACAGGGGTCCTTGGTTTACAACTATGATATGTTCCCTACCTTTACTATGGAAATTTGTGCAAGCAAGTATAATTTAGACCCATTCCCATAGATACAAAGTTTCTCCTCTAATTCTTTAATCTTCAAATCCCTTTCCTTGTCTCTTTATTCATATGTTTTCACCATTTCATCTAACTATTTAGTTGTCTCTAATGTTTCCTATAACTCCTTTGCATTTCTTTCTTCTATGAAATTTTTTTAATCTTCTTCAAAAGTTTGGTCATCACTAACCCTAGTATATGCACAACCCTCACTATTAGGGCTTTGTGGGGTTCCAGTTTTGTTAGCAACCAAAATGTCCCCTGAGTTAGATTCAAAGAATGGTTGAAACATACCATTTTCTTTTAACAAGTTTATGTACATCCTCAAAAACATTGTCTTGCAATTCTGAATCTTCCAATATCATAGTAATCTTTTCCTCTAGTTTCTTGACACTACCCCTCATGACACCCTTCCTTTTTAGGCAATCTGAATGCCTTGGTTGGGTGGCCTTCTTCTCTTGCACTTTCTTGGAACCAAGGGAAGGTCCACCTTTTCTCTTTCTTGTTTTTGGTGTCTTAGAAGAAGTTGTGATTTCCTAGACATTTCTTGTTGCAAGCTATAGGTGGTGACCTCTATAGACTCTACTCCTCTAATTCTCCCCTACTATGAGTAGGTGAAGTAGCATGTGAACCAGATGGAATTTCCATCAACGATGTAGTAGGTGATTCCAAATTCTCTAGGATAGTTGATTCTTCAAGTATATTGCTAATATGGTTACAAATTAAAAAAAATTCCCAAGAGACATGTAGGTACTGAACCCTTTAACTTATTTTCACAAGTAGGGTAACTAAATAACAATGTGACAAGGCTATAGTGTTTCTTTTTTTGTATTCATAACCCATTCTCTTCAACATGTTATAAAGATTTTTTTTTACATTAACGCTTACATCATGATGAAGGTGATTCAAAAGTTTGAAATACATAGTATAAAGAAGAGATTGTCTACCATCACATGTAAGATATTTGAAAATATAAGAGGCAACAAAAGCCCATACGCATGGTAGTGATAATATTTTTGTACCTTGGGATGATGATTCAAAATTATCTCTAGGCTATTTGAATTCTTTCCAAGTGGCTACTGCATTTACCTTGACAATAAATTTAGCTCCTTCTCTTGGTAGACCAGATACCTCTATAATTGCAACCTCTGAAGCATCTACCTTTAGCCTTTGAATAGTGGATTCATCATGCTCTAGTGTCTCTAAAACCTATTTTTTCATAGCTTCATTATACTCTATTAGCCTTAGGAAATAGTCCAACCATCCTGCATTTCTAAACAATAGGAAAAGACTAACCTATCTTTTAGTATTTGTTGGAATACAAAAGGTATTCTATGAATAGTATATCCTCTGATGATGGTAAATTAATATTTTTTGTTTAAATTCTACAAATTCAAAACACAACTCCACTGAAGGTTAGCTAAAGTTAAGCCTCTCCCAATTATGGGGTTGCTTTATAATGATTACATAAATGTATTTGAATTTGTGTGGATATTGTAATTGGTACAAAGGTGGCAACCCATCCATTTGTTAGATGGAAAATAAGTAGTCATTCTAAAAGTTGAGGCTCTTCAAGCATGTCTTCCTTGCAAGGTCATATTTCAAGAAAGCTTTGTCATTAAAAGCATGTTAAACTTGCTTTTACAAACATCACTATCTTGTTCATTTTTACTATTCATTGTGCTAGTGATACTGTAGATTGAAGTGGATTTGGATATATATGTGCTAATGGAACTTAATGAGTTTCGAGTGAGAAATTTTAGGGTGCACCATTTTTTGGTGTTTTACCTCATTTTTTGACTTCCCTGAGCCCTTTTGGACCTGTTGGGTAGCTTGTCCTCTTTTTTTTGTGAGATCACCCAAAAAAATTAGAATTTTCATCTGATCTCTCGAGGGGGAAATATGCTACCATAATTTCCTTTGTCAGGGCAGCAGTGAGGCAATTTTTTAAAATTATAAATTTTTTGGCTTTTGATCGAGATTGTTTATTCTTTAAACCAACACAACAAGTGCACTACTTCAAAGAGGGGAAAAATGTAGACACGTAAAATATACTGATTAACACTACACATATGATCCTAACCACTAACATCACTTCATCTTGAATTGTCCCTCGGTCTAACAATTTAATCAAATACCTTTATTTGATTAAACTTATCAATATTCCTCTCTTAATTAAATAAATCAATTATCTAATTAAGTCATCATTTCTTGTTAATTAAATCAATCAATCCAATCTAATTATAATTAAATAATCAATATTATTTGATTAAATCTCTAAAGTTCATCCATTAAATTAAATAAATTAAAACCTTATTTGATTTAATCTAACTTCATCTCCTTGGTTAAATAAAACAAAAAATCTTTATTTAATTAATCTTGAAACCATATTCTTCTCATATTTTGATTTAAATCAATCCATAAATCTAAATAAATATGTCACATCATTTTGATCTCTCATTAAATTAATTAACCTTGATTAATTTCATCTCCCGTCATGTCCCATCCTCTAGCTTTTGCAACTTGTAAAAGAAAATAGATTTAATTCATTTATCAAAAATCTATTTTCTCTCAAAAGGCATAATAAAGGAATATTCCTCAAATTTGAATTCAAAATCCATGTGGACTTTATCCTTCCAACAAGGCATTTACTCCACCTAGAAAGTCCTTTTTCCTTGAGCCAAGTGGCATTCAATGCACCTTCTTTCCCTCTTACATGTCATTTCAACAATTTCAAAATTCAAATATATGCATTTATTGACACATTCTTCAAAACTTGCACATCCTCCATCAATTCACTTATTAACAAGTGGAAATTTGTCATTGGTTGATTCTTAGTCCCACATTGCTCCATTTTGGACATCTCCTCAACTTGAGATTCTATAAATAAGAGACTTCATTCCTCATTTGATCATCCACAACTTGAGTAAACTTACTATACTCAAATTCATAGCAATCTTCATCCATATCATAAAGTTTCATAGCTAGGTTATATTTTGTCTTGGAGCATTCATCAATCTTCAAACAAGTGGATCACAATATTCATCAAATCATCATCACACCATTGGAGTTGGGAAAGGGCCAATTTTCACATCAAATTGGCACCAACTTCCTCAAGAGATTAAGAGTTTGATTTGTTTTAGAATAGGATTTGATATGTTAGCTTCAAGTTTGTTGTGCTCTTCATGTTATTCCTTTTCTCTTACATTCAAATGGATTTCTTGAGGGATTTACATTCTAACTTGCATTGGAGCTTACTAATGTGTTTGTTTATTGTGTTCTTGTAGGTATAGGATCTAGGTCCACACCTATGATTATGAATAGAAGAAAAAATAGGTGGTGAATGATGAAAGCTTTGTAAATCATCCATGTAAAGACAGGAATAAGCTATCTTCCTTTTAATTCAACTCTCATACCTTGGGATGCACAACATATCTAAGTTTTACATTTTGTATTCAGCCAATATTGTGTAATTTGTATAGGGTTTTCAACTTATCATGTTATTTTGTATAGGGTGGTCTTGTTCATGTAATGGGGTATGTAATGGGGTCTATAATGTATAGGGTAGGAAAGGATTATGTGTGAGGTTGGGCATAACATCTAGATTTTGATTTCGTCTAGGTGTTATTTTTTCAAGTTGCAGAGATTTGTAATTTAGTTATTTATGTAAATTGTTTGAATCAAAGAACATTAGTTACTCGAGCTATAACTGGGGGTTTTCTTGCTTGATTATTTCTTTCCAGTATGCTTGCGTGGACCAATATTTTGTAAAATTATATATATATATGTTTATTAATATAATTATAGTGGCTTGCTACTTTTGCTTAAAAAAGAAACTTAACCTTAAAAATCCTTCCTAAACCTCACCAATCCTTCCAATCCTCTAGGTTTGCTATGGGTATGTGCAGGATCATTATGGAAAATACAAGCCCTTAAGTGGCAAAAAATTCAAAAAAATTAGAGTTAGGAAACTTGATGTAAAAATTTGAATAAGCTATCTATATTAGTTCAAAAATATGTAAGAATAAAATTTGTAGAAAATTGAATGTAGTTTCTAAACTACTAGGTCTCTTCTTTTTTTAAAAAAAAATCTATTTGGTGAAAATTTGAAATTTCAATGCAGTAGTTCTTAAATTTCAAGGAAAAAATAAGAAGTAGGTGCTTGTCTGACCACCCTAACCACAATAAAATGATTATATTTTTTTATAAGATTTTAGATATAAGTAAAAGACTCATGTTTGGATGTGATGAATATTTTTTTGTAATTTTTCGAGTGAATAATTAATTATGAATTTTTTTATTACAACTTTTAAAAAATATAAAAACTCATATGTCTGACCACCTTAACTTGGTCAAAACTTCATGAAATTTAATTTAATTTATTTTTAATCCTATATTACATAAAGCATAGAATGTGACACATGTTTTGGATTCAAAAAATGTGAGACCATTTGAAAGTTATAGATTTTTTTCAATCAGCCTATCAATCAGGACTTTAATCATAATTCAAATAGAAAAATGAATTATAATAATTATTTATTGAATTCAAAGTAAAGCATAATTTATATTGGTGGAAAGATGAGAATCTCCTTTAAAAACTCTTTTCATTTAATCAATTTTGGGTAAAAAAAGTCATCAGCCACATATACTACACATACCCATCATATCGCCACTTTTTGGCCCATCATGATCCTACACATACCCCTATACCTAAAATTTTGAAATTCAACTATCAACTTCCAACTGCTTATACTATATTTGTTATAACTTAAATTGGGATTAGGTTATGGCTCAAAATTGGGATGATGAAAAAATATTTGCAAAAATAAAAAAAGGTATTTTGTGTTTTTGGTGGAAAAAATGAAAATGAAAAACATTGGAAAATGTACTCTACCCCAACTCACTTAATTGTACTTATCATTGTCACCAATAAACAACATATCATCAACATACAAGATAATAATTAGAATCTAATCATTAATAAAATTAATGTACATGCACAATGATCCTCTTGACTCCTAAGAAAACCCAACATAAATACAAAAGAATCAAACTTCTAGAACCACATCCTAGGTGATTGTTTCAAACCATTCAAAGATCTCTTCAACTTGCAAACTAATTGTTCTTTTCCTTTCACAATAAAACTGCTAGGATGCCACATATAAATTTTCTCCTTAATATCCCCATGCAAGAAAGGAGTTTTAACATCCACTTTCTCTATCTTAAAATCACATGTAGAAACATAGATAATATGAATCTAATATAAGTCAATTTAGCAATAGGAGAGAAAATTACACCAAAATCAACTCCCTCTCATTGGGTGTAGCCCTTAGCCACTAATATGGCCTTGTACCACTCTAACCAACCATCTACTCTAAATTTATTTTTAAATACCCACTTGTATCCATGGGATTAATTTTTTTGGGAAAACTAACAACATCCTAGGTGTCACAAATATTTAAATCCATCATCTCCTCTTGCATAGCCTACAACCAAGATTCACTTTCCTCTGAACAGAGAGCCTACCTATAGGATCTAGGTTCATCATCAATACTAAAAAAAGAAAATACACAATTTTTTTTTTATGGGATATACATGTCAACTAGTTTTTGTTACCTTGTTGACCTCCTTAAGGTAGGAGTAATGAGCTCTACATGTTCTTATTTTTTGTGCTCATCCTACACATCCTCTGAACTATTTGAACCCTCTTATTCTTCTCCATCCTTAGATCCATCTAGTTGCTCTTCTACATGTGCATCTTGCTACTCAATATTTGTCTCGAAGTGCACAATATTTGTCTTATATTTCTCGTTTGGTTGTTAATCTCTTGAGTAGGCTCTAAAATCCTTGAAAATCACATCTCTAGAAACGATCATTATACAAGTTTGAGGATTCCAAAGCTTATAAGCTTTTACATTTTCACCATAACCAATAAATATGTATTTCTAATCTTTTGGATCCAATTTAGATCACTTCTTTTGAGGCACATGGATAAAAAACTCAAAACAAAAGACCCTTAAGCGTGAAATAGAAGGTTTTCTACCTATCTACACTTCATAAGGAGTTCTATAAAAAATTTCTAAACAAGGATATCTATTAATCAAATAATAAAAATACCAACTGCTTCTTCCCAAAAGCATCCATCAACCTTAGCACCACTCAACATGCTTCTAGCTCTTTCCATCAAGGTTGGGTTCATTCTTTTTGTCACCCTAATTTTTTAGGGAGTATAAGGGGAAGTTTTCTTCCAAACAATACCTACATGCTTATAGAACTCATCAAATTCTCTAGAAAAATATTTACCCCCATTGTTAGATCTTAACACTTTTATCTTATAATCTAATTTATTCTCAACTAACACCTTAAATTCCTTAAACTTAGTGAAAACTTCAAATATAGAATGCATAAAATAAATCCATGTATATCTTGAGACATCATCAAAGAAAGAGACATAATACTAGGATTTACTCAAAGAGTCAACATCCACTGGTCCACAGACATCTAAATGAATGATCTCTAATAATCTCTTTGCCTTATTACTTCCATTAGGAAATGAAGATCTATCCTATTTACCTAACACACAATTCTCACAAAAATCATTTTTTGCAACAAAATAATTAGAAATTGCAAGAGAGGGGGACCAACCACACCAAGGCTCTAGGTCATGAAGAGCCAAGAGTGGAAGGCTACCCTAACTTACCTCACTCTAAAAGGAAAAGGATTCAAGAATGAAGAGCACTATGTAGTACTTTTGTCACTCTTGACACCAGAGTTCAAGTTTAGGCTAGGCGAGCTAGTTTTTGGAGTTGGTATTATGTATTAGACAACTCTATGTCTAAGGATGACAACATAGTTCTAGGATGACAAAGTGACACACTGGTTTCTCTTGGGTGTGCTAGCATGCGTACAATAAAAAATAGTAAACACAATAAAAACTATCAAAAAACTTACTAATGGCCTAGCTAGTTAATCTAGGTGGAAAAAATAGAATGAGAAAGTATAGGAAATAGATACTAAAATGATAAAGAAAGTAAATAAGAACTAGGGTGATGAAGATGATCTGATAGAAGTGCTATTTTTCCAGCTAGCTCCACACTGTCACGTACATCCTCCTACACACAAGAAAGATGCAAAATTGTTAAGGATGTATAGGGGCCTGCCTCAGTTAGACCCCCATTTTGGTGTTTCCACCTCCATGGAAAACCAAAAAGAAATAGAGTAGAATATGTGATAAAGGAGAGAAAAGGAAATAAGGAGCACTACAAACAATATTATGCTACTCAACCAAATCACAAAGGAGAGGAGTAAAGCATTACCAACTCCACCCAAAAGCTCACTAGCCAATGAAGAAGAAAGAAAGCTACGAACTTGGAAAAGTCACCACCACTACAATCGTGGTGAAGGAAGGTCTCTCAAGACTCCAAGCTCACAACATATATAATGGCCTCATTCTTGCAATGTGGAGTTGATAGAGTGTTGTTTCTCCTACAATGCTCAAAAGTGGGATGCTAGAATGTTGCTTGAGAGTGAATGAGATGCTAGAGTGTTCTAGAGAATTGCTAGAGAATGCAAGAGGGTGAAATGAACTGAGAATGGAAGAATTTTAAGAAAGAATGGGGAAGAATCTTCCATTTTTTGGTTTATTTGGTCAAAGATAGACATTACAATTCGACCCCAATCAGGTGTGTAACACCTCTGCCAACTGTAGACACAAGAATCTGTCAGGGATGGTAGTGTGTCGCGTAGACATCTTTGTGTTGTGCATTCATCCTTGATAAATATTCTCTCACCAACACAAATGGAAAATTCCAAGTGGATGGAAGGAAGTTGGGTGATGCAAAACTTTTCCTTTAGATTTGATTTTATAAGGTGAGGGCATGTGAAATGGGAATTTGCGTAAGGGTTGAAAATTTTCTCCTATACATTTTCCCTGCACTTTAGCAAGCACGAGTACTGATGATTGCTTTGGTAAAGTAGATCAAATAGTTAGTAGGGTTAGAAATTTATACCTAAACCATCATGGAAGTAGACCATGATTTAGAAAACTCAAAACTATAGGATGAGAAAAGAACTCCATAGGTACTCTCCTTGAGGATCTTCAAACAAAAGAGTCCATAGCCTTGTTGAACTATGAAGCTACACAAAGTACACTAAAGACCCTCAAACCAATGATGGAAAAATACTTCAAAATGAAATTATCTCATAGGCCCCAAAACCTGCAAGGAGGTAACCCCCAAGATCTCTCACATGAAGGAATCCCTATGAAGTAATCACCTTACAAGCTAGTAGACCTACAAGAAGGATACCCCCAAGATCTCTCACATGAGGGAAACCCAAAGAAGGGGACTCCATAGATTTGGATTGGAAAGTGGCTTTATAGGTGCACGTGCAAAGTGATATGTTAATTCGTAGATAAAACATGTTAGAAAACAAAGCATCCATGTAGAAAGATAAGTAGACAATGACACAGACAATCACTTTCAAAGGGATATCTCGAGAACCCTTCAAAAGAAAAGGGGTTCACTCAAGGGACACACTATTTGAAAGTGCAACATAGACATTTTTTTTGAAATTGATTCATCATTAAGGAATCCTTTCAAAAGATGTTCACTTCATCAAGGAATTCAAAAGGAAGAAAATTCCCCCTCACGAGGGGAAGGTCAAGGCTTCTCCCACAAGAAAAGGTTGCTCCCTCCTCAAAGGAAAGTTTTCAAGCTCTTTCTTTACAAACCCATGATGAAGGAAACATGTTCTATTAGGGGTCCAAGTTGTGAATGCAATTTTTGAAAAGGTTTGCGAAGATTCTCTAGAAAAGGTTCATTGGAAGCGAATGTGTTTTCTGAAAACTGAAGTATCATAGAAATGGATTTGTCACACATGCAAGGGACAACTCAAGCAAAGAAGAGAGAAATATATGAAAAGAATGAAAGATTAATAATCACGAACAGTGGACATAGGGGGACCTAGTTTTGTGGGGTCTAATATGCTCATGCTTATATAAATAAAAGGTAACCGTGGTGCAAGGTAAAAGATCATGAATCCCCACCATATTAGGAAGAATGCATGGAAAACAAAAAAAATTAAAAATTGGGTCAACATGGAGGGAAGTCTAAATTCCCCCAACACTTTGCATCATCCCCAATTCATTGAAAATCAAACACAAACATGGAAGAATGATGATATAGACAAAAGAAGGTTCATGGAAATAAATCACTCCTATATCCAAGAACCAACAAGGGCGACAAGGGTCATCTTGGAACACATATCACAAGTACAGGGGAACACATCACAACACACACACACACACACACACTTCTAATCTACAAATAAGGAAGAGGCATCCCCCTAACAATCATCGACCAAGAGGTCATCCGCTTCCCAATCTAGATCATTAAAAGGGGAAGGTAGAAAAGCTTGCAATAGTAGAATATTAAGGGGAGGAGCTTTCAACCCTCCCACAATAAGGTCCAAGGAAGAAGGCCTTGCAAGGTCTTCTCCACTCAACTCTTATGGAGCTATGGTTAGCGACTTGAAAAAGATTGTTGAAAGTCTGGGACCTCATCCAAAGAGTTGAACATGCACTTTATAGGAGTGCCATGTCCTACCTCAACGGACAGAGAGGACGGTGCTTGAGATTCACCACTAGGCTCATTGAGTGACTTGGGAGTGGTGATAAACTTAGGGGAAGTCAGGCCTTGCTCCGTCACTAGGACAAAACAAGTTAGCGAAGGACCACCTATCAGAGAAGGTGGGCTCTTCTTACACCCTCCATTGCTAAAGAAGTTGACTGCCACTTTCAACTTTGTTAGGGGGTGTGAACTCCCCAAAGAAGAGGTGAGAGGCACAAAGGAAGAGGAGGAGGAAACTATGATAGATACCACCAAAGTATTTGGCATATCCATAGGTTTTGGGAATGACGAGATGTTTGAAAGGGACATCAACAAGAGTGGATCAGGTGAGGGGGTGATAAACACCTTCATCTTTTTTGGGACATGTGCACTCACACTCATAGTCGGAGCCAAAAGCAAGATTGAACTCAATTGAATAGAAGTAGAGGGGAGGAGAGAGTGGCACACAATAGGAGACCCTGATATATAGGTGGTCATTTCCTCTTCCTTCTTCTACAAAGTAGCCTATTTAGCTGCCAGATCCTTTCATGAATGCTTGACTCATGCACAAGGCGGTTTCTATGACTCTTCAATTTAGAGGCTGGGAACTATGAAGGAATGAAAGGCTCCTAGTTAGCCATATGGGTGTCCATCATAGCCATTTTCGGTGGAGGTACAAACTCCTAAATGGGAGTAGGGGGAGTAGCTTGAGAAATAATGGGGGGAGTAACCTCTAGTGCCTTGGCAGCGGGCCTCTTCCCATTTATTGCTTTGGGAGTAGAAGTAGTGGGAGGCTGCAGAGGCCAAGACATAGAATATTTCCCACGAGGACCCTTTCTTCTACCATACAAGTAGGACCAAGGTTTAGGAGGTTCAGTAGGGAGGTTCAAAATCCTAATCTTATGTTGGTTCCAAGTAGACACCATCAGACTCCTTAAGTAGAATCGAGGAGTAGACATCCAAAAATCTTCCTTAGAAAGAGGAGTGGGAGGGGCATCCTGAGAATGGGATAGCTTATCTTTTCCTTTTGAGGAAGAGGGGGCAGCTTGCTGCTGCTCTACCAGAAGGGTCAGTTTTGGCTATCCCTTGCCCCTAGTTTTATACTTCACATAGTTCTTGTAAAGTAGGTCTGTTCTTGGGAGGAATAGACTAAATGAGGCGAGCCAAAAATGATCCAACAAGTAGGCCCCATGGGACACCAATGGCTAGTAGCTAGTGTCATGCACCATGTGCACAACACCTTCATGAGATAATTTTAAACACTTATGAATGATAGAGGTGATTCCATTCATGGAAGCTAGCCAAGGTATGCCAAGCTTCAACTTGAACAAATTTGACTCCGGAATAACATCGAAGACTATGTCCACAACCCTAGGTCCAACTAGGACATACAAGGCTATTCAGCGATATGGCTTGAGACAAAGACCATCATGTATACATATGGTAGACTTTGTTTCTTCATACTCTTCCCCCTACAATGAATTCCACAACATTTCTTCTATAATGACTTTCACTCAACTCATGGGGTCAACTAAGACCCCCATCACAATGTTGTCATTGAGGTGAGTGAGAATGTAGAGGGGAGAAGGCTTGTTGTTCAAGGGTGTATCCTGCGAGGTGAATGTCACATCCAGTGAGCCAATCATAGGCTATGTGGTAGGAGTAACCATGACCATTTTAATGTATGCCTTGGGATTAGTGGTAGAATCAAAAGGGATTGATAATTAAGTTGGAATAATGTGATGAAAATGGGTCCATGTATATCTATAACTCACTATTCACATTCACCACCAATTTGTTTGCATTTTGTTTATTTCCATCAAGATGAATAGTACCATCCTTGATGTGGTCATGCATCTTGTGACGTAGGTGCATACATTGTTGAAACTAAGAAACTATCAGAGAAACTAATTTACAAGTTCATCAAATGAGAAAATAGAGTTATCAGGTAAGGAATAGTGCCATTCAAGCATTGTATCTTTAAGATATCAAGGGAATAATTTTTCCATCAATGCGTTGTGATGGAAGAAGTTTGTACACATGGCATTAATGGTAGACACATGCGTTTGCAGATCCCCTTTGCTGCCATGCTTCTCAAATTTGGGAATCTCCATTCCTTGTGGGAAGGAAGTTCTTAAGATTGCTATCGACAATGGAATTTGTTGGAAGAAGGGTTGAAAGATAGGTTGGGAAGAGGCTTGGGAGAGACTCACCAGCTAACTTTGCATCTTACCCATATTATGAAGAAGAGCATTTAGAATAGGGTCTTGGGATGAAAAAGGTCCAGTGGGACCTCCAGAGCCACCACTAGAGCCACCTTTAGAACCATGAATGTGGCCACTGCCAGAGCTATTGTCAGAGCCACCACCACCAGCAGGGCCTCCAATAGAGCTACCTCCACTTCTGAAGCCACCACCATGGCCTCCATCAGAACCACCTCCATTAGCGCCACCCCCACTGTCGAAGCCACCACCACTACAAAATCCCCCACCACTCAACTTGCAAAAACCTCCACTACTAGAGGTGATAGGAGGGGTGAAACTAAAACCTAAAGGTATTCTTTTGGCTTTGATAGTTTCAGATCTCTTGGAGGTAGAGGAGATGATCAATGGGAATGTGTCGACCATATACATAGACATGGTAGGCATTGAAATTCCTAACCTTCTCTCATTTTCTTCAAGAGCATCCCCTTGTATAACGTTAGATTTTTTTGGAAGGGCACACGGTTCAGTCAGACTAGAGAGGCTACCTAGGAGTTCTATCCCTTTTCGGTCTTTTCCCAACATATACTTTATCTTGTTAATAACTAGAGCAGATTTGGCCAACTTTGGGTCCTTTTCCAAGAGATTCTCCAAGTCACTCAACACTTTGTAAAGGGTAGAGATATATTCTACAGGAATTTGAATGAATTCATGCTCATCTACTGATGACGGTGTAGCAGATGCAGGAGAAGTGGGGACGTGGTTAGTCTCATCAAAGAATACTACCTCGCCCCTCTATTACCAAAATTTCACTTACAACTCAATTTGGTTGCTCACTCAAACAGTTGGTTACATTTAAAAGAGAAGGGTATTCAAATATTTCTACTAAGTTAAATTATTGCACAATAGGGATGTGTTCAAATGGAATTCAATTTTTATTATGCAATATTTTACAATAGAAAGGAATTACACAAATTGCATAATATTGGTATCTTTTATTCATTTTGTGATGAAAATGTATACAAGATTGCATAAGCATCATTGTTTCATACATTGAGATCAAAAGAATGCTTAAATTTCCCTCACAAGCCGTGGGAGTAATTGAATGTGATAGAAGTACACTAACAAGTACATAGAAAGTAAAAAAAGACATATAAAAGTAAAATGGGACCCATCATTTCTTGATTGAATGACAAATCCCGTTGTCCACATCAACATCTCCAACTCACCTTTTACCTCCAAGAGAAGACCTATATGGAGGAGAAAACATTTTGTTAGAGCTCGAGATCACATCTCTACTTCTATGTAGTAACATAAAAAATACTTGTTATTCTACTTTTGATCAACAAAACATAGAAGATAAAAAAATATTAGATTCAGTTCATACAGTCAAGGAGAGACAACTAGTTATTTGTTTTATCTTAACTTGTTTGTTCACTGTGCAGGTACAAGTTCATTTATCATTACATGATTCATCATTTTTTATATCATAGCATGCAGAGAGAAATAGGATCCCACAAGGGTTGAGCCCAACATACTGAAGATAACCGTCTCTTACCAAATTCATGCTTTAACATTACAAGCACTAATCATATTCTAAGAACAATCAATACTTAGGTAGAGGCATTCACAAATATTTTAAATAGCTATCTCAAAGGATTAAAGTAATCGTGTCAAGTACTCGAAGCAACTAACAATCTACACATACAATGTGCTAGTACAAAGAATAACTACCATCTATAGGAATAAAATATGTAGCATAAAAACTGCCAATGTATCATATATTGAAAATTGCAAAGGTCTATAAGAAGTGATAGTGTGGTATGTGCAGGATCATGATGGGCCAAAAAGTGGCAATATGATGGGTATGTGGTTGATAACTTTTTTTTTTTTACCCAAAATTGATGAAGCAAAAAGGGTTTTTAAAGGAAATTCTCAGCTTTCCAAAAATATAAATTATGTTTTACTTTGAATTAAATAAGTAATTATTATTCATTTTCCATTCAAATTACAATTGATGTCCCGATTGATAGACTATTTAAAAAAAATCTATGGCTTTCAAATGATATCACATTTTTTGAATCCAAAACATGTGTCACATTCTATGTTTCACATACTATAGGATTAAAAAAAGAAAAATTAATTTTCATGAAGTTTTGACCAAGTTAAGGTCATCAAACATATGAGCTTTTTATATTTTTTAAAAGTTGTAATAAAAAAGTCATAATTAATTATTTACTCAGAAAAAATTACAAAAAATTATGCATCACATTGAGAGATGAGTCCTCTACTTATCTCTAAAATCTTATAAAAAAATATTATCATTTTATTTTGGTTAGGGTGGTCAGACAAACACCTACTTATTTTTTCCCTGAAATTTAAGTACTACTGCATTGAAATTTCAAATTTTCACCAAATATATTTCTTTTTTTTTAAACAAACCTAGTAGTTTAGGAACTACATTCAATTTTCTACAGATTCTATTCTTACATATTTTTGAAATAACATAGATAACTTATTCAAATTTTTACGTCAAGTTTCCTAGCTTTGATTTTTTTTATTTTTTTGCCACTTAAGGGCCTATTTTTTCCATGATGATCCTGCACATACCCAGTGCAAAGATGAAACAAATGGAGGATAGTGGTTTCACTTTCAAAGGAAAATGTTCATTCACAAATGACAAAGTGATAGATGATAAAATATGAAAATGATACATGAAGGGGACAAATAGAGGTTTTGTAGGTCATATCCTATACAAAGACAATATATCTTAGTGAGGGACCCACCTCAAACTTAGGAGAACTTCATGAAATTTGAAGGATAATATTATACCAATGTTGAAATAGAGTTTCAATAGCTTTGGAGTGATGTTAGAAACCCAATGCAAATCCATGCAAGTGAAAGTTTGGGACCACAGTGTAGACATCTAAATAAGATTTGGATCAAATAGAGAAGTGATAAGGAAATACATTGCCTATCAGGGTCTAGAGACTCTATCAACAATCGAGAGCCATGGATAACAGTGAAAAAATTCTTAACAAAACTAAGCAGGATTAGAATAAGGGCAAGATATGCATGAAGTCCAAGGTTGTCTTCAAGCATATAAGCAAGGTATGACAATGAATATGGAAGCAAGGACAAAGGGCAGGGTCTTTATGGTATTTTGTAAGGACTTTCAAAGAGCAACAGTAAAAGAGATCAAAGTAAAGGGTGAAGGCATTGTTAAAACCTTGGGGCAAGAAAACATGTTAATATCAAGATTTTTGACTCCATCCCTGAGATAATAAAGGTGAGATTTACAATACCAAAGGAAGATGGTTGGTGCCATTTCAACAAGATGGATAGCATGAAACTCTTGAGGAAAAAAAAAGGCACATTCATATGTCCAGTCGTCAACATTCATGGGTATTGGAAAATCATGGTCAAGATTGTCATTTCTATGTAGGGGTAGCCTAGAAATGAAGCCATCAAATTCATGACTCTAAAAGGACAATCCAATTTATATGAAAGTTTTTAAATATTCTTATGATTATCCATGAATAGAGAGTTGAAAGTGAAGAATGCCAAAACAACCAAGATTCAAATGATGTGAAGCATGTTAAAAATCCTTCTCTTAGCTTATCCTTTGTATAGGGTTTCATGCTATAGTTAAAATCATTGGGTTACTTGAGATTTTGATTAGGTTGCTGGGGTTTTTATATATGATGAAGGATTTTTTTTTTTTTGTGTTGAAAAGACATAGAAGGATGGTTCATAGGAAAGGATTCTTTCAAGAATAAAATTATGAGCAACATTGACAAAGCCCCGACCTATCATAAAGGTAGATGTGTACACATAGAGTATATGGACTGCATGTTTATACACAAAAATGAAAGCATAGACAAGGAATGACTGTTTTACAGAATGCCCTCATGGCCTAGAAACCATAGGAAAAATATGGAAGCATAAACAAGGCACAAATATTGTTTGATAGAATGCCTCTGAGAGTTGTTATTTCATGGGATGAATGACACCAAGATATGTGCAAACTAGATTTTTTAAAGAGACTTTAGAAACTTTTAAATAGATTCGCAGCCATGAATCAAGGTGAAAACCTAGAATATGATTATCATTTCTGCATGAATGAACTCAAAACAATACTCTATTCATAGACAATGAGGAAAATCTAAGAATTTTATGCAAGAAATGGAGCATACTGTGTGGCTTCAACACATTTTTCATAGAAGGAAGCTCTAGTAAATCTCTAGAACTCCAAATCCTTCCATGGTGGTGTCCTCAAAGAGAGTTGCAAGAAAAAAATGAAAAGTAAGAAATGCATTTGGGTTGTGGCTTTGACTTAGGGTTTTGAAACCCTAGCTTGTTTGACCCCTTTTTGGGGTGTTTTTTAACTTTTATTTTAAAAAAATTTAGATAAACTAATACCTCCACCATGTATTAGTTTACCTTATTAGTTCTTGCTTGCAAAGTGCAAATCAAAATTCAAACATCGACCTCAATCAACTTTGCATGATATAAAATGGAATTAAATAATGTAATCATTATTAAAGTAATCAATTAAAAATTTCTTTAATAGATGACATGCAAATGCAGTGAATAGATGAACCCAAACAAGAATTAAAGTAATCCTTAATTAGTTGCTTTAATATCTATTTAGATTAGTTAACTTCATTTCAAAATCATGCAAAATTAGGAGGTAAAGATAACTAAAGTGATTTTGAAGTCTTCAAATCATGCATAGTTAAATGTGGAGTTTTTGAGAATCATTTTTAGTTGAAGTCTTTTTAGGAGCCTTTTGGGGTCAACCATAATGCAGACAGAGTTGACCATTTGATCTTTTAGTTTACATCAATTCTGACTCCCCTTTTTGTGGATTTTCATCTTTGCTCATGGGAGAGATATTTGGAGATATTTTCACTTTTGATTAGCTTCTAGCTCCACCTCTTGGAACTTTGGAGCCATCTATTGTATATATTGGAAAATTTTTATCTTTTTCTTCAATTCTTGCATCTTGCCTTTACATGAACTACAAAGGTAGATTGATATTGTAACTCACTTTTTTATAGTTAATATATACAACTACTTCTACAAAAAATTTGATATTATTATTTGTAGAGTTTCATTCAATTTTCCTATTGCAATCAAGTGTTAGTCTTCTCACTTTCAGGTTTTTGTCTCTATTGATGATTTGGATGAAAATTTACTGAGTTTTAAATCTCAAAACCTTTAAATTTATGTCTCATTTATGGATGCATGTACACAGAAGAAAGTTTAGTGACAGGTCATTAATTGTGCTATAGATTTATCTTCCCATTAAGGTTGTGAAAATATCATTTTTCGTCATAAAGGATAAGATTATTAGGCCTTTTTGTGAAACATTTATGTGATTAAATTGTCGAATTTGAGTTGTGAAAATAAATTTTTTGAGAGAAGTTGTGAATCAAGCTACTCATATTTTCCATTTAGGTGCATTACCATAGTTTAAATTTTAGTTTATCCATTTATTTCAAAGTATTGTCTCCCTTTACCTTTAAGATTACCATCTATTCATTCAAAAATCATAAGGGAGCCAACCCATAATCTAGATATTCATCTTCACAATGAGCATACCCATAGGCTCGAAGATGTTTTGATGTTTCACGAGATTGTTGAGTGTATAATCTTAGCATCTAGGTGCAATCTCCATTAGAACACTCTCAACAACTATTCTTTGATAGATAGACCGGCGACAAATATGACAAAAAGGCCTATAGAAAAACCAACAGTGACCTTCGTCTTCTCCATCAGAAGGTGTCACATACTTTTCCTTACAACATACCTAAAAGTTGTGGACTGGGTTGTGATACTTATAAACATTCACAACACTTAGGCTTACAGTGATCACTAGGAGTGAGGGACAAGTCTCAATACAAACAAACATATAGACATTGTTCACGTCAGGTTCACCAAAAATGTAAGAGAGGGGAGCCAACCACACCAAGGCTCTAGGCCATAGAGAGCTAAGAGTGGAAGGCTGCCCTAACTTACCTCACTCTAAAAGGAGAAGGATTGAGAATAAAGAGCACTATAAAGTACTTCTATCACTCTTCAAACTTGAGTTCAAGTTTAGTCTAGGTGAGCTGGTTTTCAGAGTTGATACTATGTCTTAGACAATTCTCTATCTGAGGATGAAAACATAGTTATGGGACAACAACATGGCATGCTAGAATCCATAGCTAGTTAATCTAGGTGGCAAAAATAGAATGATAAATTATAAAAAATAGATACTAAAATGATATAGCAAGTAAATAAGAACTAGGGTGATGAAGATGATCTCACAAAAGTGCCAATTTTCTAGCTAGCTCCACACGTACATACTCCTGCACATAAGAAAGAGGGAAAATTGTTGGGGCAGTATAGGGGCCTACCTCAGTCAAACCCCCATTTTGTTGTTTCCACCTCCACTGACAGCCAAAAAGAAATGGACTAGAATATGAAATAAAGGAGAGAAAATGAAAAAAAGGAGCAGTACAAACAATATTACACTACTCAACGAAATAAAAAAGGAGAGGAGTAAAGTGATACCACCTCCACCCAAAATCTCACTAGCCAATGGAGGAGAAAGCAAGCTACAAACTTGAAATAGTGACCACCACCGCAATCATGGTGAAAGGGGGTCTCACAAGACTCCAAGCTTGCAACATCTATAATGGCCTCACACTTGCAATGTGGAGTTGAGGGAGTGTTGCTTCTACTTCAATGCTCAAAAGTGGGATGCTAGAATGCTACTTGAGAGTGAATGAGATGCTAGAGTGTTCTAGAGAATTGCTAGAGAATGCAAGAGGGTGAAATGAAGTGAGAATGGAAGAATGAGGAAGAATCTACCATTTTTGGGTCTATTGGTTGAAGAGGGATGTTACAATTTGACCCCAATTGGGTGTGTAACACCTCTACCAACTTCAGACACAAGAATCTATTAGGGATGGCAATGGGCCTCATAGAGGTTTGCACGCCATGCATTCGTCCCTAAAAAATATTCTCTCACTAACACAAAAGATAGATGCCAAGTGGATAGAAGGTAGTTGGGTGATGTGGAACTTCACCTTCATATTTGATTTTCTAAGGTGAGCGTGTGTAAAAGGGGAATTTGTGTAAGGGGTGCAAATTCGCTTCTATAGAAAAATACTATCAACCGACTTTTTATTAAAAATGGTTTTAATACCTTTTTCACCAATGTGACCCAATCTATAATGCTACAACATACATACACTTTCAGTGCTAGTTACATTCGAAGAGTTACATAAAGTAGAGGAGTTTAGCCTAAAAAATTCCCTATATGAGATCCTTTAGCTATCACTAAACTCCCTCTTACCAACCTACAACCAAACTTATCAACTGTCACATGCATTCTAGAATAATTCAACTTGAATACTAAAATTAAATTTCTTTTAAGTCTTGGAAAATGTAAAATTCATCACGAGATTTAATCCTCCCATCACTAAACACAAATTTACCTTTTCCTAACCAATAATCTTCTTACTGTTCTTATCACCAAGGAAAACATCTCCCCCATTGAATATGCTTTTTCAAGATATAAACCACTCATTGTGTGGAGTCATGTGATAGGAACAACCTTAATCAATAATCCAAGCATCATCACTATGTTGCAAGTATGTGTAGATTGGTGTTGTCATTGATGTCAAAAAGCTTGTGTTGTCATTAGTGTCAACCATATGTATGGAAAAAATAATCTAAGTCCATGCATCTATAACAATATAAGTGATACAATTTTTGAGTAATAGCTCGTCAAAGATTTCTACCTTTTTGCACTTTGGAATCTTAAGGGATATTATTGGTACAATGTAGCTCAGACTATTTTGGTGTGTTTGGGTGTGAAACAGGACCATTCCTACCATAAACCCACCAATTTGGATGTGTTTGAACTATAAATTTGGTTGCACAAGGAGGAGAATGAAAGTTACACCCCTTTACAACTTTACATTGCATGTGTCTGATCCTTTTTCCATCAATTGAAAACTCGATACCATGGGAAAATGCCTCAGAGATATCAAAAACCAAGAGAGGTTATTATAAAGGGACCCTATGTGATCACATAGCCTTAGACAAAATGTTTCTAAGTGACATGATTTTTGAGTAACAACTCATCAAAGATTGTTGTCTTTCTTCACTTTGGAAGTTCTTAAAGGATATCATTGATACAATGTAGCTCAGATTGTTTTGGCATGTTTGGGTACAAAAAAAAACCATGCCTAGCCTAAAAGTACCTATCTGGATGCGTTGGAACTAGCAGTTTGGCCGCATGAGGGGCAGAATAAAAGTTACACCCCTTTGCAACTTTAAATTGCATGCAGTTGACACTTTTTCCATCAACTAAAACGTGGACACCATAGGAAAACACCTTAGAGATATAAAAAACTGAGAGAGTTTATTATAGAGGGGCCCTACATGATCTTCTAGACTCATATGAATTATTTCTAAGTGACACAATTTTGAGTAATAGTTTGTCAAAGATTGCTAGATTTTTACACTTTGGACTCTTAAGGGATATCGTCAGCATAATGTAGCTCACATTGTTTCAGCATGTTTGGGTGAAAAAAATGACCATTCCTAGCCTAAACATACCCATATGAATGTCTCACGACTATCAGTTTGGTCACATGAGGAGAAAAATGAAAGTTACACCCATTTGCAAATTTACACTACATGCATCTAACCCTTTTTCCATCAATTGAAAACTCAACACCACAGGAAAACACCTTAGAGATATTAAAAACCAAGAGAGGTTATTGTAGAGGGGCCTTATGTGATCTCATAGCCTCAGACATAATGCTTTTAAGTGACATGATTTATGAGTAATAGCCCATCAAATATTGTTTCCTTTTTGCTCTTTGGAATCTTAAGGGATATCATCAATACAATGTATCTCTAGCTATTTTAGCATGTTTGGGTACAAAACAGGTCCTTTCCTAGCCTAAATGTACCCATTTAAATGTGTTGGAACTATTGCTTTGGTCGTATGATGAATAGAGAAGAATCTACACACACACCTTCCTCAACTTCTCGAGAGCAGGGATAATCTCTTCATTGAATACATTATCTAATTCATTTTGGTCTACTTCTTTTTCAACTATTTTTAGAGTAGACTAACCTCCTTTTCATTTACAATAAAATCTTCTTATCTTTTAATTCCTTTTCTAAGTGGTTAATTTAAGTCTTTAGTTTTTTTTCTTCAATTTCAACACTTCCAACTATTGATTTTGCATCTACAACTTGACCATCCACACATTTTTCCTCATCTATATTGCTATTACTTATTAACACCCCTTGTTATTCATTTTCATGATCTTCTAACTTCTTTTCATTCTTTTACTTTGAGCTTTAGATTAGTTCCTCTGTCATCAATGCTTGAGACAACATCCCTTTATTTGATAGAGTTTTCAATGTCTTGAATACTTTCATGTGTCCATCACACTGATTCTCTTTTCTTGCACTTACATCTTATATTGATTCTTCCTTAACATATATTTCCAATTGGATTTACTCCATAGAAGTCTTAAGTTCAAGAATCTTTGACTGAAAGTTTGTTCAAATCCACCTATATCATCATCTCTCACTTTCTTTGCCTACAAAAATTCTTACCAATCAATACAAAACCTCTTGAGTTTTTCCACTTCTCCATTGCCATTTTCCCATTCCACATACTACACAAGCACCTTCCTTATAACTTCTTGACAGCAGGAATAATCTCTTCATTCAATACATTATCTATCTCATTCACTTTGCTCTACTTCTTTTCAAGTGTTTTTAGAGAAGATTCCTTTTTTATTTCATAGAATCTTGACAAGATTGATTTTTATATAAGATATGACATGGCTTATGATTGGGTGATGAGATATGATAAAATTTTATAAATATTGGATATGATATAATAGGATATAGATTGGATAGGAAGATAAGGATGGTCAATGATGAAAACAATGATGATGACAATGATAAGATGATAAGGGTAGGCTAATTTGTGATTAGGGTTAAGTGGTGTAGATTATATTTCCATCATACATCAAAATTTTATGCCATGTCTAATGCATTTGTTTATGCATCATAATTGAATGACATTGACTTCTCTTTCATTGTTCAAATAGAGTACAAAACTTGTGTTAGGTTGAATGGAATATATAACATCATCCTACCAATTTTGGATTTTGTGTTAAGCATACATCATAACTAGTGTTCATTATGATGTGCTTAGTGTGTTTATTCATGCATCTTTATTATGAATTTTTGAGTGAAAGTTCTAATAACATATATGCCACTAACTTGTATAGATTTGAGCTGATGGCTGAAAATTATTATGTATGAATTTTTTTTGAAAGTCGCTTGTTCATGCATTATGGTTGAGTGACATTGATGCTTCTACGTGACTATATGGAATTTGCATGAAGGAATTGATGATATATATCATTTTGTTGTATGTTGGGTTTTGTTGAAAGGTTGCATTATATTTGTATTACATTAATATATTATTATTTGAAGATTGCATCAAACTCATATGGAAAGTTTGGTGTGGGTCAAGGTTGATTGACATTTATGAAAATATCATATGAGTGTTATATATTTTGAGCAAAGTGTGGATTATGACTAGTGTGCATCAAGCCCATATGGTATGCCTAGTTTTCTTATTCATGCATTATGGTTAGCAACATTCATTGTTGTTCATTATGATAATACAAATTGCATGTGGAAGGTAAAATAACATGCATATCATGGATTTGTATTTGGTTTGTTTAATGGTTGTATAAAACTCATATGGTTTGCATATATAATGTGTGTTCATGCATCATGGTTGAGTGATTTCTTATTTGTTGGCCATGATTATTGTATAGATTTCACATGAACAATCTAATGAGCATGTATCTTGTTGAGTTGTAAGGACTTTGTTTGAAGGTTGAATCAATCCCCTATGGTGCACATAATGTTATTGTTTATGTATCATGGTTGAAAGAGAGTGATTCTTATCCATGATGATTTATACCTTTTACATCAAGGATCTAGTGACATGTTATTAAGTGTGAAGGTTTTAATGGAATGAATGTTGAATAGAGTTGTAATGGTTTTGTTTGATGGTTGCATCACTCATATGGTTTGTATAGAGTGTTTAGCACCACTAAGTGACATTGATTTTTATCAAGATGATTATATTAATTTTGAATAAAACTATAATGACATATATTTCATTAAGTTGTAGGGGATTTGTTTGAAGTTTTTAATGAATCCAAAGAATCAATGAAATAATACTATCATAAGCTGCTATTTTCATCTTTATTACCTTGTCTATGAGACCATAAATATTTGAGGTATTTTCTCTAAAAGTTCTTCTCAACAAATATTTTACAGCGCTTCTCATACCATTTTTCATTAATTTTAGCTTCTTTTGAAAAAAATTCACTTGCCCACTTCATTACAAGAGTTCATAAAACAAAATAATGTCATTTGTAAATTCATTCAAGAGAGCTTAAAATCATGTGTGTTCTCAAATCAAGTGTTCAACATGCCACATATGGAGGTAATCAAATATTTGAAAAATCTATTACTCTTCATCTTTGTTGGTACCCTTGTGAGACTTTTCCTACAATCACATTGGTAGTCTTAGCTCAAGTCATTCATATTATTTTTTTAATGTCTACTAGCTTGTTCAAAAGCACCCATTTTTAGGATTTTAGCCATAGAAAAAGGTAGTAAACTATTTGATAAAATGCTTTGGTAGAGATGTATGAAAAATGTGGTACAATAGAAAAGGAAATGATTTTTTTGAAAAAACACCTCAAAGAAATGTGGTCTCATGGAATGTAATGTATGTGAACCTTAATATGAATGAACTCTAACATAGATGGATTACCAATTATAATTCATAATTTCTATTAAAATTTAATTTAATTAATCTATAACATGTTATTGATCACAACTTTAAACCATTATAAAATAATTATACATTCCATTTGAAGTTTCAAAGTAGAAAGACATGCACACAAGGAACAAATTAGGTCGAATATCAATTCATATATTTGAAAATGTAGAATAATTGTGTTTGTGTATATATAAATTTGGCATATATGCCTACTCAAAACAAGTTTTGCAAATTGTGGCATATATGCCATCTCAAGATCTAACAAACCCTAAATGTATTAATCTCTATCAAATCCTAATCCTATTTTAGATCATTAAAATTGAGCCTCCTCGAAGAGTGCAGTGGCTTTGAATTTTCATGCAGAATAACAATTCAAACCACAAATTAGATTAATTATGTGAATGGTTGACAAGATAGACTAGTAAATAGAAACTTATATACTATAATTTAGAAATTATCAATTTAACATCAAAATCACTATATTGAACTATATTGTATAAAAAATGCAATTCTCATTTACCTCAAGTCTTGCTCTTTTTTTTTGTAAGACATTTCACATATGATTGTCCCTTAGGACAGTCAAGACTCCTCATATAACGAAATGGTCCCACATTCCTCACATTGTTGAATTGGGCAGAGGAATATAGTAGGTAAAATAAAATTGATACAAATTAACATATAATTTTTGACAAATAATAATATTCAATAAACATATATCTACTCCTATCTAAATGTATATATTTGTAATATAAAATAAACACATATCTATTGTGATGCTTGTACTTTAGACAAGATCATGATGGATGAAGTATCTAAGATAGTTTACTATATAAAAAATGACAAGAATGTAACACAATTTAAATGCACATGCACATATAATCAAAATGTCAAGAATAAAAAAATATATACTTGTTGTACAACTTCTTCCAATGTGTCAGGCTTAGTTAACATGACTGTAAAAGTATCAAGTTGTTGCATAAAAATTCAATATTGCATTAGACTATCAATATATGTGCATTCATTTAAACATAATAAATTTCAAAAACTAACATCTAAATAAAAATTTAAATGATACCATATACTGAGTCTCTAGGCCAAATGTAATGGTCAATTGTGTAGCCTCTTGCACTTGTGAAATTTAATTCTTTGTCAACAACTATTAAAGATTCTGACACATGAACATATATTAGTACTAATATCTCTTATAAAATATAAAATAATTTATATAAAACACACTATGAAATTACTTTAAGTCTTGTTGGTGCTTCCACATCATATCTTCCACCTGATGTCTCTCCTAGAAATGGTCTACTCCATGCTTTCTCAACTCCTACATCTGCCATATCATGGGCCTTGTATTTAGATGTGTCAATTGAAGCTTCATTGGTTTGTTGAAGAGGATCCAAAAATATTGTTACCTAATAGTGCTTTTTAGCCCAATCATGTTAGCCTGGGGCACCACTGATGTTTTCTACAATGTAGAAGGAGAAAGGTACACAAAAGATTATGATAAATTTACTCATAATCATACAAATAGTGCCATGAAATGAATGTTTTCAATTTTCATTATGCAATTTCTTTATAGAAAGGAGGAATAGTAGACAATTTTTTTCATAAAGTAGCTTCTTAAATTCATTACAAGAAATATGCTTATAAGTTATCGACAAAATCCATGGAAATAACTGAGTAGGATGTGCAATAAAAGATAAATTGTACATCCAAAAGTAAAAGAAGACATGTAAGAGAAAGGGGGTCCATCATTTCTTGAATGACGAACCCCATTATTGATTAGCTATGTTGGTTAATTTTAATGAACCAAGCAGGCCTTAACAAATATCTATGAGTCTGCAAAACTCAATTCTTGAATACTTACCAGACAAGTGGCAAATTGACGAGATAAAATATATATCCATTTATCTCATGCACTTCAGGTTCTGCCAGGCCCAGGAGGGTGTTCCCACATGTGTAATAGATAAATCATTTTGAAAATTCACACATACATTTAAATCAGGGAAGATAGATTCTCATTAATTACAAATAAGATGAAATCAATTGCAAAGATGGAAATTCTTTGAATCAAATATGCATCTTAAGCTGAGAATATAAAAAAACAACAAGCAATAGTTGGATCAATGATTATTTTAAGAGATTTCTCTTAAGTTGAATGACTGAAACCCTAGGAAAGGTTTAATGGGTTAAAGATCAGTGCCATTATCTATGGGTTAAGAGTTTGCATAAATTGAAATATAAGGCACATTTAATTCTGAACAATTATGATCTAGTGATATCACTTTACAATTCACAAATCAATAAATAAGTACTAAAGAATACTTATAAAATCCGAATGACTTCATATGGGAACCCATGATATAATTCAAGCATTTTAACTCATTCCATGAACACGAGCCAGAACCAAATCATACATCAAAGCATAACACAATGAAAATTAATGAAATGATCATTGATCAATATTTTCATTAATAATTATGATATGAAACCAAAGGGAGAGACTATAGACTTAGAGAATCTTCAGTATCATTCAAATATATTTAGAAACCATACATTTAACTAAATTTATTATCTAGACTCAAAATATTTGATATAGACTTAACCTATCTGCTTTGTGTTTCTTATTTTTTCTCAATTGTAGTTCCAAAAATTCAACAAAAGATCCAAAAAAATGGCCTTGAATTACCTTTAGTGGAAGAAGGGATCAAAACAAGCCTTAGGCCAAGTGTACACATGTCAATATTGTATTGGAATGCTATAAAGGCATATTCTAAATTCAGTTATATTTGCAATCATTAAAATGGAGGGAATACACATAAGACAAAAAATATTTGCATCTGCAATGGAGAGTAGCTTTTCCTTCTCAAAAAACACATGTCACAAGAGCACGCCCACTTCATCAATAAAAATGATAAAATGATGTAGACCATAGGGTGAGTCAACATCCTAATCAGAATCCTACATCATCAATAGCCAATACTTTTATGTGAAACATATCTTTTATCTTTGCAATTTCTAAGGCCAGACCTCTACAATACATGAACTAGTATATGTTTCACAATCCAAACTTGCCACAATACAACCTTTCCCATTCCTCATACTCTTCCTTAGATGGCCAATCAAAATTGATAATGGCGTCCATGGATTTCCTATTGGAGGAATACTTGGTTACAACTGCATATGATTCCTTGTTGAAATCCTCCAAAAAACTAATGAGAAAAGTTAACCTCCCTAGAGTATCATTGAAGACATCAATGTTAACTTTTTTGCAGATTTCATTTACCTAGAAATCAATGACTTCATCCAATTCCCTCTTCCATGTCTACAATGGTTTCACATCATAATGCGCAACCTCAATATCTTGTAGTGGGGCCAAATCAGTGTGGGAATATTGAACTATCAATTCTATTATCTTTTGCTCTAACGAGGTTGCATATCCCTGAAACTATTTTTCACTCAAATCACACAGAAAAATCATAAATTGGATGCACCCAAGGGTACTTTTCTTCATGCTGGATGGCTTCCACTAAAATCAACTTCAATCTCTCAACTCT
Source organism: Sequoia sempervirens (assembly GCA_007258455.2). Classification (NCBI taxonomy): domain Eukaryota; kingdom Viridiplantae; phylum Streptophyta; class Pinopsida; order Cupressales; family Cupressaceae; genus Sequoia; species Sequoia sempervirens. Next base: position 49,152 of record VDFB02376913.1, read on the forward strand.
TGGAACCCATTTATTTAGAGTTGGTATAGCCAACATTTTATCTTTTTGAGACAAACTCATTGCACGCACCATCAAAGCATAGTTATCATGCACACTAGTAAGTTTATCTTAAAACCTCTTATTCAATTTCTTTAAAGTAGTGCAAAAAATATTTGATATATTCTAATACATTGCATCTTGAGCCCTCTCTAACAATTTCTTATATACCTCAATTTGTAGAAGTAGTTTATCTTTATTAAATGAACTAGAGCTTGGTTTACTTGTTTCTCCCTCTGCAATTGATTCTTGTCTCTGATCATATAGTTTTATTGCTAGAGATTGTCTATGGAATTAGGGTTGCATAGATGTCATTGGAGAAACTGAAGATGGGTGGCTTGAGCTAGGATGACCCTTTTCTCTTTGTATTCCCTCTCTTTGTTTATAGAATGCCAATTCAACTTCCAATGTAGCCACTTTCTATTGGCTACTATCATAATCATTCAGAAGTTCATTGTATTTAACTCTGAGATTATCTCTTTCGAAGGTTAGGCCCTCTACAATTGACTGAGTAAATTTGGAAACATTGACAACCATATCTACAACTTCCAAATCTAGGGTATCAACAACTCTCTTTACAAGCAATTTCCTACCAAGTGTTGATGGCTCTACCAGGGTTGGTTTCCTAGATGTTAGGGATAATGGCCATATCGCCAATGCATCCCAATATTCGCTGAAATAAGAACCTTGAAGTTCCATTTCCAAGTCTTCCTTTGTTTACACAAAAGGCCTCTTAGCCCTTCTTAATGCATCTAAAACAATAATATCCCCAATATTCCACTCTAGAAATAAAAATATACCACTCTTCTTTGCAAGCTCTCTACCTTGTTGGGCATTGATCTTCTTAAACTCATGCTTCATCACACTTCTTACATTTGACTCAATGAAACTTCTAGGCGATTTAACATGCAAGTTCCCTTCAATGACTACCTTCTTTGCATATATTGCAGCTTTGGATTTCCACCAGAAATTTTGAAATTACGAAGTCTCAATGAAAGAATCTTCCATAAATTCTTTATTCACCTCGACCCTCAAATCATCTACATTATTCAGTCCACAAATGTCAATCTTCCTTAATCTGAGGATGGTCTGTCTAGAACTAGAAGCAATTTCTCCTTAATCTAGAGGCATTCCTATTAGCATTTTCTCAAGGGTGACATAAATATCATCTTCATCTATGTTAAAGTAATCAACCACCCCTTTTGTTTCAATCCTTTGCTTCTTCTGAGGTGGTTGCTCAGGGGGAGAAAAAATTTCAAGAGGTGGATCCAAATCAATTACAAGTAAAGAAACCTGTGCAGGAGGAGGTTGCATTGTAACTTTTTGGAAATTTTCCTTTGGTCCTTCAGAGATAGTAGGGGCTATTGGGCTTCTTTCTTCACTTGTTATTTTCCTCCTCCTAGAATAAATTCTCTATTTTTTTGGTGGTTGATATGCAGGTCTTTCTTCTAATGTCGCTTCAACATCTTTCTCAACCACTAATGCTTTCCCTTTATGATGAACCTCCCATTTCTCTCTCAACACACCAACGACATTCTCAAAGTTTTCGATGAAATATATAGCTTTGTTGATATCACCCTGTATATCTAGAAAGGGGTCAAATTAAGGAATATTCTTCCTCTTAGCTTCTACCATTTTTTTATAAGCCAGGTATTTGGATTTTCTTTCATCCTATTTCTGAAAGTTGGATATATTCCTAAGGATATCCTCAGGGTAACCAAAGGCATGTACAAAAGCACTCATTTTCTTACCTACTTTGAGTTTACTGATGAAGCCCTCAGGATCATGATTCCTCAGGTTCATAGTCATTAGTTCATAACGAGTCAATAGATGCTCTAGTTCTTCATTGCCCCTTTTGTCACAATGTAATCTACAAATATTGTGCATTATAGGAAGAATGATCCCTTCCTTGCTAGTTCTAGCAAATGTGTTTCTAGGGAAACTCTCAATTGTATCATGATTTCAAGGAAACTAATTCTCAAAGGAACATCTACTAGCAAAATGTATGGGCCCAAGCTACTACCATATATCCTGAAAATTGTCTTATCATGATATTAAATCATATCTCCCCAATTATGGCTCAAATTCAAATCTGGCCTTAGCTTCCTAGGTCTCAGGAATTCATGGATTTCCTTGGGGATCCTAGGTGGCTGATATACTAAGGCTCTCCTTATATTGGATGCAAAATCATTTCTAAAAATTACAAAATTGTATCTCTTATCATCTCTATCCAAAACATGGGTCCAACATTGAATAGGCAAGTCAACACCATCCCTCTTCCTTTCAAGTGTAATCTCTTTCTCAAAGGCCTTTTGTGCATTAAACAAGAACATATGCATCAACAATGAGTACCACCAAAACCTCGCCCATTGTTTTCCTTCTTGCAATCCAACTAAGCCTTCATGGATTTGGTCAACCAAATAAGTTCCATAGTCATAAACAATAGTGTATGGTGAATATTGCATATGTGAGGGAAAGTAACTATATTCCTTTTGTAATGTGTTAGGTTGATTGGCACCTACAATCTGGTAAAAAGAGTATACAATTTTTCTAAAATAACTAGAAAAATAATTCATTTGGAGAGGTTCAAGCTCTCTATCATCAATCCTAACCCTTCTCTGTTGTTTCCTAGTTCCAACCATTGCAGTATGTAGAGGTAACATTTTTGACCTAATGAACACCTTGGTCTTATTATACTCTATTCTAATGGCCTCCATGTCCAAAGGAAGCATACTCAATTTCCTTTCATGTAGGTCAAAAAACTTTTCAATTTCTTCACAAGTTATCTTTGCCATAATCACCCCATCATATGTCCTGACCACCCTAGAAACTAGATCATACTTTGATGCAATATCTTTTAAAAGGTCCACATCCATGTACACATTGGGGACAACCAGTCTTCCCATATTAAAATCCCATGGGTTACTAAAAGGAGGCCCAATATTTCTATTTACAAACCAATGTTGGAACATTTTCCAACCCATGTAGGGTACCTCTGCATCTCTGATAAAGTAAGCTTTATCTATCAAAGCATCCTTCATAGTTGGGCCATGAAACAAGACCCTTCCCTTTTTTTTCTTATTTGTAGACGGGGGTAGTAGATCAATTAGATCTTGAGAAAGGGCTCTAGACTGGGTAGAGGAGGAAGCACCATGAATTTTGGGAGCCATGTGTCCAAATAGGCAAGAATTGCTTCAAGAGGATTTTAACCTACTTGAACCCTAACTGCAATATGACTCAGGAAAAATGCTAAAATTGTGAAATCTATAGGGATATGGGTTTTAAAAGCACATATTAACCCCAACATTAAAAGTAATGAAAGAAAAATGATGAAAATCACTTGTTTTAAAGCAGATTAAAATAAGCACTAGTTCAAAAAGCTAGAAAAAGCATAAAGTTGCATGTATGGTACTTACTGCTTTCAAAGGTGACAAACCCTAGTGCCAACCCAAATGATTTCTACAATTTACTTGTTAGCTCCTCATATTTCCTTAGACATGTTTCCAAATCTCAATTAAGCAAGTGTTAGGTGCAAACACAATTTTTGGGAGAGTAGAATGAGTTTATGAGTCACTTCTTCCATTAATGTCCACTCGTGTGAAGCAAAACAATTGCAATGGGTATACTTGCATTTTTTGAAAGCATGTCATTGATCCATGTCTGAGCTAGGTATTTTGAATGACCCTGATTGATTCAAACTCATTTGAATTCACAAAGTGGTTCCAACTTAGACTATCGGCCAATAAAAAGTTGGTAACAAGACTCTCCTTGTGGATGAGAGGGCCCCACCCACTAGTAGTCATAGAACATGTGGCAGCACTTCACTGATCTTGCTACTTTTTAAAGAACTTGCATATTTCCCTACAAGCCAGAGGGGAACAACTGCGATCAAATTACCTCACCCACCAAACATTATCGACCTTCAAAGTTTTGTGCACTGAGAAAAGACATATCAGCCAAGCCCACACACATGTGGCATCATTTCATTGATCTCTCTAGAATTAAACTGCATCTGCTTCAAATGAGTGAGCCAACGGGGAATGGTTCAGATTGAATCTCGTGATCTCATGACCAACAAACCTGCATGAACACTCAATAGTTAATCATTAAGAGGGGCCTTGAATAGGCCAACGAGACTTTACCCCTCAGGAGTTCATGACGTAAATGTAAGTCATTTGTATGTAAAGATTAAAGATTGACCTCAGGGTATTTAAGAGATTATGTAGCCGGCGATGACCAAATGACTTAATACAAGGGGGCTAGTAAGAAACATGAAACCATGACTTGAGAGACAATTTATATCACTGATGACAAGATCGGGAGGTCAGCATAGAAAAAAAATATTCGAAGGACAAAAGGGAATTTTGGATGACTAGTTTATAAAACCCTAATCCATGTTTGCAATCAACATCCCATATTGATATTGAAGATAAAAGACCTCACAATACCAAGAATTTTTGCGGGTCTAACAGTAGCTCATACTCAGGGATGCATACCTTTGGTGGGTATGGTGAGAAATAGATCTCCTGGAAGAATAGACAAAACATAAAGGAATTAAAAAAGGTAGGAGCTTACCCAAACAGGGCAAGCAAACACAACTAAGAAGCAAACACACCAAAGAATATGTATGCAATTTACAAAACTTACACAATGTACATGGAAAAAATCCTATTTAAGGAGAAACAGGGTTTTAGGAACTATCCATGTACTGGCAGTTCCAAAAATTCACTTGCAAGTGACTGTGAGAAGTAAGAATCCTCCCCATGAATATCTGCAACTAGGTATGGGCCAAGCCATATGGGATCAAACTTCCCATGTTTTCCTTTATCCTCCACTCTATCATTCCACATCAATACCATAGATCCCACCTCAAATTTCCTTGGAACAACTCACTTGTCATGTAGAAATTTAACGTGAAGTTGTAGCTTTTCATTTTTCTTGTGAGCTTCTCTTCCTAGCTCATCAAGCTCAGTTTGTTCATTCATCCTATTCTACATCTCATTACAAATATTAGTATCATATTCCTAAAAAAACTTATACATATTTATTAAATTATTGTGTGGGATCCTAGCCTCTGCTCCATACACCAAGTTGAAAGGGGAATTCCCAATAGCTTTCTTAACCATAGTTCTATCTTCCCATAATGCTAATTGCAACTTTGAATCCCAAGCCTTCTTATTCTTGTCAAGAACTTGTTTAATAATATTCATGAGGCTTTTATTATTGGATTTAACCTATCCATTTCCATGGGGATGATGTAGGGATCCATATGATACATTTATACCATGCTCATTACAAAACTCCATAAACTATTTAGACCTAAAGAACTTTGCATTGTCTTTCACAATTCTTTCAAGGACACCAAATCTACTCAAAATATTCTTCAACAGGAAATCAATGACTACCTTGCTAGTAGATTTCTTGGTGGGGATGGCCTCAACCCACTTGGTGAAATAGTCAATAGAAACGAAAATCCAAGCATGTCCCCCACTAGATTTTACTACCATTTCTCCAACAAAGTCAATACCCCACTGGTGAAAAGGGGCTAGTGTTGAAACTGGTCTGAGCAGTAAACTACTAGAGAAATTCAATTTTCCTATGAATTTTTTACATGCATCACATTTTTGCACAAGTTGGTGTGCATCTTTGAATACTATGGGCCACCAAAACCTAGCCCTTAAGACCTTATTCACTATTGTCTTGGCCATATAATGGCATCCACACACTCCTTTATGTATTTCAATCAAATGGTCTTTTGCTTGATCATCGTCCACACATCTGAGTAGCACACCCTCTAGGCTTCTCCACAAGAGTTCACCATCAATGATAACATACTTGATGGCATGTAACTTCAGGGTTCTCTCATTCTTTGGCATGCCATCCGGGCATTTCATGGTTTGCAAGTATTCAACAACCCTTCAGTACCAACCACATGTTTGCATGTCGCAAATGGGAGAAACATTTTCTAATTCATCCTCGTTGATTTGGTTGGCCTCCAAGTTGGATTCAACCATAAGCCTGGCTAAGCCTTGGCCTCTTACTAACTTGGTAATCTAGATATCTATGGTGAATTCATGAATCCTATTTACCCATCTACAACTTTTGCTCATAGTTTCTTGCTAAGTGAATATGTCCTTGACCGTTGCACTTGGGACATAATCCACCACTGTCGCACCAATCAAATATGTCTTGAAATTTTCTACAGCCTTAACCAAGGTGAAAGCTTGCTTCTCAATGGTGTCATATTTAAGTTCGGCTGCTTGCAAGGATTTTCTAAAGAAGGAAATTGGTTATTCATACCCTTCATCATTTTTTGCAACAAAACTCTAGCTATGGTGTGAAAAGAGGAAAATGTAAATAACTGGAAAGGTTTGGCATAGTCTGGAGTTTTCAAGACTGGTGCAGCCTTGATAGCATCTTTGATAGCTTGAAAAGCCTTGAGGGGCTCTTTTGACTATGGCACCTTTTCTCCTCTTTTGATCATCTCTGATAGAGGCCTAACTATTTCTACAAAGTTAGTAACAAACCTTCTTAAAATTTTTATCTTCCCATATAAAGAATAAATACCTTTGACATTCCTTGGTGATGTGATCTTGTCAATAGCCGCCACTCTTTCAAGATCAATCTTGATTCCTTCCTTTGAAAAAATATGTCCCAACAACTTTCCTTCCTTAACTTTCCTTCCTTAACTCCAAAAGCACATTTCTTGGGATTTAATGAAATGCCATACTCTAGGGCCTTAACAAATATTTGCTCAAGGTGTGAGCAATGGTTTTCTTCTTTCTTACTATGGGTAGTTAGATCATCTTGATAGATAGCAAGGAGTAAGTCTATAAAATCAGCAAAAGCTACACACATAGCTCTTTGGAAAGTGGCACTAGCATTTATCAAACCAAAAGGCATCCTGACATAGACATAAGTTCCCCACGGGGTTGTAAAGGCCATTTTATATTGCTCTAATTTCCTTACCATGACCTAGTTGTAGCCAAAAAATCCATCCATCATAGAAAGTAATTCAAAATCAGTGACCTTTTGCAACATCGCTTCCATATTAGGTAAAGGATAATTATCTTTTAAAGATGCAACATTTAGGTTCCCGAAATCCACACATAATCTTAAGTCACCATTCTTCTTTTTGACAAGAACTAGATTAGACACCCATCATGAGTGTCTTATGGGTTTGATAATTCCAGCATCACTTAATTTGGTGAGATCCTCTTGCATCTTGGGCCTTAAGGTAGGATTGATAAGCCTTTGTTTCTACCTAAAAGGTTTTGTATTAGACTTTAGTGGAATTTCATGTTGAAAAATGTATTCTTTGTAGGCTTTCAAATCATCATAAGACCAAACTAAAACATGTTTGTATTTCTATAATAATGCAATCAACATGGTTTTCACATGTGGTTTCATTCTCTTTCCTATATATACCTTCTTAGGGGCGACATCTATCCCCAAGTTGATTTCTCTAGATCTTATTTGTGTGCACTTTTGGACTTAACATTAGATATATCTAGGCCATCAAAACCCTTTCAAGTGCCACTAAACCTTTAGGAATTTTATTAATCTTAAGCTGGATTATCTCATTACTAAACAATGTCTCTTTTCCACCCACTTCCACTACATGGGCACTTAAATCAATCTCCTGATTCTCATATCTATCCACACAATGCAAGAATCTCAATATTTCACTATTGTCATCAAACACCTTTCAGTTGTAGATGTTATCAAGAACTACTAGCCTAGTTTGTACCTCAATCCTTGAGACACCATCAAAAGTTACATCATCAAGTTTGACAACGATATTAGCCAATATGTCTGCTTTGGCATTCTGTCCCCATTCTACCGAGTCTAATCCAAAGTCATCAAATGATTCAATGGTATCCCATACCTCATTCCTATACTACCTCAATCTTTTGTCCTTAGCAATGAATTTTGATCTGACTTGGGACACCACTAGCTCAAAGTCTCTAAATACTTTTAACATTTTTATTCCATGCTTAAAAGCTAACTTTAGACCAAGTAACAAGGCTTCATACTCGGCTACATTATTGGTGCATGGAAATTTAATAAGAAAGAATATTTAACCATCTTACCTTGAGGGGAGATAAGAATGACTCCAACACCTAATCCTTCTTTTGAACATGCTCCATCAAAATAGAGTGTCCACAGGACATTCTCCTGAGATTTTTGTGTGATTTATTTAACTATTGGAGTAGGCTTAATTTCTTCCATATCCTATTTCCACTCCTCTAAACAAAAAGTATCAAGGCCTATGTCCACAACATTAATTATTGGGGGCTCCTTCGGTTCTTCAACTAGCTCAATCATGTACCAAAACCTTGATTCTCTAGTGATTTTAATGTCTTTTTGGTCAATAGAAAAAGTAGCAAATGAAAAATCACATTTCATACTTCCCCCCATAGAGGCACACCATTGTCTAGATAGCAACATCCCATAAGTAGGGGGAATGTCCACCATTGTGACACTCATTAATAATTCCTTATCAGGAAATGCAACTAGTCTATATGTAACTTCATAGATCACACCAATGACAGTGACTTCCATTGAATCCATGTCATAACACTTTCCATATGTATTATCAACTTTCAAGTCCATTTCCTCCATGATCTTAATGGTTATGACATTATTCGAAGCTCCAAAATCAATCATACAATTCCTGAGTATCTTTCCATCAATGATTAGACTTAAAAAGAAAGGATTGACCAAACTTGGGTTTGCTATGATAGTAGTTCCCAAGTATATCTCAGGATTTTCTCTAACTTTCACTTCCAACTCATTACCCTTTGTTGAACCAACACTTGTGTTAGGTGCATCAGCCCCTACATTATGCTTATTGCCTCCTACAATACTATTGATGATAGCCACAGTTTTATTTTTATGATCATTGATCCTCATCATCTCAAGGAGTGGGACTGTGACCCTGATCTGGGACAGGACATGAAACATGTCAATGGGAGAATAACTAGGCAACTCAAGAAATACTATTTCTTGGGGAACTGCTTTATCAGTTTTCTTTTTAGTTACCTCAGAGACTAGTTTTGATTCTTTAGTCTTTGGATCAAGAGGTGTGACTGCAATGTTAACCTTGTCGTTACTACCTTTCTTTTCCAAAATTCTTATCTCTTTTGACTCTTTATGCTTGGTTTCTTCATTCTTGTTCTTTATGTCAACTCCTTTACCATGTGCATTACCTTCGTTTATAAATATACCTCTAGGGTAGCCTTGATTCCACTCACTACCCTATTTCTCAATTGGAGGTCACTTCATGCTTGAGCCCTTGTAGCCAAGGAAATGGTGTATCTTTCTATCTCCTCATTTGAAGGTATTCTCAAGGAAAAGTTTGATGTCTCTAGATTGTAAGTAGTATATTAATCTTCCTTTTCCTCATCTGAGAGCACTTGTTGATGGTATATACTTTCTTGTCTTCTTTGTGTATCCACATCATCTGTGTCAACATCAACACTGGAAGAATAATCACCATACTCCAAATCTAACCTAGTCATAAACACATTTGTTGATTCATTTAGATTGTGCAGTGAGTGGGGTTCCCCTTGATCTTGTTGGCTTTCCAGCATAGATCTAGCTACACTACACTATTGTGATATGTGAGGCATCTCACATAGTTCACACCATGGAAAATATTCAACTACATTTGTGGTATTTTTATGTAAAGGAACAGGTGTATCTTGGTAATTCTTTTGGTTATTTTGAACTGGCTTTCCATTATGCCAATTGATATGATAAGGGAAATCTTGGAGTCTAGGGGGCCTATCATTTCTCTAAAATTGAGGTTTATCATTTTTGGCTTGCTTTAATAGCAAACTAATAAGTTGGTCCCATCTCTCCCCAGGAACTACATTTTTTCTAGATTTCTCATTTTGAGCTTCTTAATTCTTCTAAACCTTAGGATTCTATCTCCTCCCTACCTTACTAGAAGCCCTCTTATTATTTTTAATGTTTATAGCCATTTTATATGCTTCAGGAAAAGTTTGTGGATTCTTGTTCCTAAGGAAGTAACACATCTTTGAGTCATAAGCATTGCAGTATGTCACCAAACATGTATCAAGGTTAGGTCTCAAATATGTAGGTACCCTATTCATAGACTTTTGAAACCTTGTGTTGAATTCGACAATAGATTTATTATGTCCTTTGGTGATGTTAATGAAATCATTTAATTTTAATATGGGATCAGTTTGATCCCCATACTGTTCTCTAAAGGCATGGTAGAATGATTCCTTTGAATCAATACTTCCATCGGCTAATCCTTTGTACCAATCCCTTGCATCCTCAACTAAGGAATGCATAAAGTACTTCATTGGTACATCATCTTCCTACAATTTGAAGTCTTCAACAAAACTATGGAAATATTTTAGATGATCTCCACTAAGAGCATTATTTCTAGCAAATTTAGGAAGATGTTTCCCAACATTGTTTGGGATAGGATTTGGATAACCAAGGATGTTTTCAAAACACAATTTCCTATCCCGCATGGGACACCTATCCCTATGAGCATCCTTTTGTGCATCATTTTTCTTACTATCCATCTGACCACATTCCTTATCTTTCCCATTTCCTTTGTTACTATCATTTTTATTCTTATCCTCTTGCTCATCATCAAAATAAGAGTTACTACTTTTGTTTCCACCTCCTTTGTCACCACCACCTCCTCCACTGGGAGTGTGCCCCCTGAGCTTATTTTCATGAGAATGACTATCACTCTTCCCAGAACTTGAAGGATTTGGGGTTTGGATTAACATTTTGAGGAAAGCAATTCTTCTAGACACTTCTACATTATGTTCTATCTCTACCCTCCTTAATTATTCTTTCAAATCTCCACTCTTCAATTGCAACTTCAAGGTGTTAAGGTCTAAAGGTGTAATAGATGGATTGGACTTGACCTCAAGATTGATAGTAAGCATATTGGTAGTTGAGGTAAATATATTTGTGTTGATATTGGTATCGAGAGCATTGGAGACACTTTGGTGGGAATATTCAGCCATCTTCTTCCCATGATCTACAAAGGATGTTTTCTTAGGAGGATCCAAAGGCTTGGTAGCAAAAATGGTTGATGTATAAGTACTAGTAGTAGAAGTTCCCAATGAGATTGTGAATTTTTGGGGCTTCAGGGATGATGTGGGCTGCTACTTTAGCAACTTTCTCCTTAACAACCTTTTCTCTAGTAGCCTTTTCTAAGGCTAGCTTTTCTTGAGCAGCCTTTTCAAAGGCTCTTTGCTTAGCATATTCTTCTCTCATTTTCTCCACTCTTTCTTTCTTCTCATCCCTTTCAAGCTTCTTAGCTATAATTCTATCATGTTTTTCCTTTTGAGCTCTTTTCTCGACTTGTTCAACCAACCATTCAACCTCTTCATCCAAGGCTTTAATATCACTATTGACATCTTCCTCATCTTCAAGGAAATCCCCACACTGACTTTGAGTTGGACTATGGAATGCTTGATCCATAGCTTCTTCCCCAAGGAAAGTAAGTGTTAGTGGAGTGGTACTTTCTCCTCTAGGATTGAAGATTTCCCAATGGAATACAAATCCCATCCTAGGTGTTGGTGGGATTGAGGGTGCTTTACTCTTACCCAAAAATTCCCACTTATCCACTTCTCTAGAAATCTTGCCATTATCAAATACTTGTTCAACAGGGAAACTACCCTGTCCACCCTCAATTTCCCCACTATTACTTGAATCCTTAGCATTATTTGCACTAACTACTTCATTATTGAAATTAGAAGATGGTTGACGAAGAGAATCGAGGGGCTTACTGGATTCTATAGCTTTCTTCTTCCATAAAGGTTGTCTATCCTTTGCAGGCTTAGATTCTACTTTATGTTTAGAAGCTTTCTTCAACTGACTTCTGGTCTTCCTCATGGCATTTGTCGAGCTATCAAATTTCTCCTTATCAATCTTCTTGTTAGATATACTTGTCGCACTGGTGGGAAAAAACTTAGAGTCACCACCCAATATATGGGGAAATAAGATTTGGTTGGATCTAGACTTGCTATTTGTAGCTTCAATGAGAAATTTAAACATAACCCAAGATAAAGTGATAGAACTAACTAAAAGTTGACGCATGAACAAAAAAGGATGTATGTGATTCCCAAGAACGAATGACAACCTAGTTCACAAACGGTGATAAAGACTTGACTCTGACTATACAAGATCTGCACTAAAGATGCTAAAAGTTATGAGAGCTCCCCACTAAAGTCACCATTTTTTTGGTTAATTTTAAAAAACCAAGCATGCCCTAACAAATATCTATGAGTCTGGAAAACTTAATTCTTGAATACTTGCTAGATGAGTGGTCAACTAACGAGATAAAAAATATATCCCTTTATCTCCTGCACTTTAGGTTCTGCCAAGCCCAAGAGGTTGTTCCATCAATTCCTAATAGATAACTCATTTTGACAATTCACACATACATTGTAAATCAGCGTAGATAAATTCTCATTAATTACAAATAAGATGAAATCAATTGCAAAGGTGGAAATTCTTTGAATCAACTATGCATCTTAAGTTGAGTATATAAAACAACAACAAGCAATAGGTGGATCAATGATTATTTTAAGAGATTACTCTTAAGTTGAATGAATGAAGCCCCAAGAAAGGTTTAATGGGTTAAATATTAGTGCCATTATCTATGGGTTAAGAGTCTGTGTAAATTGAAATATAAGGCACATTTAATTCTGAGCAATTATGATCCAGTGACATCACTTTTCAATTCACAAATCAATAACTAATTACTACATCCTATTGATCAAATCTGAATGATTTCATATGAGAACCCATGATCTAATTCAAGCATTTTAACTCATTCCATGAAAAAGAGCCAAAACCAAATCATACATCAAAGCATAACACGATGATAATTAATGAAATGATAATTGATCAATATTTTCATTAATAATTCTAATATGAAATGAAAGGGAGAGACTATAGACTTCTAGAGTCTTCATTATCATTTAGATATATTCAGAAACCATACATTGAACTAAATTTACTGTCTAGACTCAAAAAATTTGATATAGACTTAACCTATCTACTTTGTGTTTCTTAATTTTTCTCAATTGTAGCTCCAAAAATTCAACAAAAGATCCAAAAAAATGACCCTGAATTCCCTTTAATAGAAGGGAGCAAAACAAGCCTTAGGCCAAGTGTACACATGTCAATACTGTATTGGACCACTATAAGGCATATTCAAAATTTAGTTATATTTGCAATCATTAAAATGGAGGGAATAGACATAAGACATAATATTTTCATATGCAACAGAGAGTAGCTTTTCTTTCTCAAAAAGCACATGTCACAAGAGTGCGTCCACTTCATTGAGAAAAATGAAAAAATGATGTGGACCATAGGGTGACTCATAATCTTGATCAACATCCTACATCATCAATAGCCAATACTTTTTTGTGAAACATAGGTTTTATCTTTGCAATTTCTAAGGCCATACCTATACAATACATGACCTAGTATATGTTTCACAATCCAAACATGCCAAAATACAACCTTTCCCATTCCTCATACTCTTCCTTAGATGGCCAATCAAAATCCATAATGTCATCCCTATCTTTCCTTTAGGGGGAATACTTTGTTACAACTGTAATGGATTCCTTGTCGAAATTCTCCTCAAAAATAGTGAGAAAAGTTAACATCCATAGAGTATCATTTAAAACATCAATGTTAAATTTTTGCAGATTCCATTTACCTAGGAATCAATGACCTCATTCAGCTCCCTCTTCCATGTCTACAATAGTTTCACTTCATAATTAGCAACCTCAATATCTAGTAGTGGGGCCAAATCAGTGTGGGCATATTGAACTATCAATTCTATTATCTTATGCTCTAACGAGGTTGCATATCCCTAAAAATTTTGTTCACTCAAATTGCACACAAAATCATAATTTGGCTGCACTAGAGGGTACTTATCTTCATGCTAGTTGGCTCCCACTAAAATCAAATTCAATCTCTCAACTCTTGGAACCCATTTATTTAGAGTTGGTATAGCCAACATTTTATCCTTTTGAGACAAACTCATTACACGCACCATCAAAGCATAATTATCACACACACTAATAAGTTTGTCCTAAATCCTATTATTCAAATGCTTTAAAGTAGTGTAGACAATCCTTGATATATTCTCATACATTGCATATTGATACCTCTCTAACAACTTCTTATATACTTCAATTTGTAGAAGTAGTTGATCTCTATTAAATGAACTAGAGCTTGGTCTACTTGTTTCTCCCTCTGCAATTGATTCTTGTCTCCGATGATATGGTATTATTGCTAGAGATTGGATATGAAATGAGTGTTGCGTAGATGTCATTGGAGAAACTAAATATGGGTGACTTGAGCTAGGCTGACCCTTTTCTGTTTGCATTCCCTCTCTTTGTTTATAGAATGCCAGTTCAATGTCCAATGTAGCCACATTTTTTTGGCTACTATCATAATAAATCAAAAGTTCACTATATTTAACTCTAAGATTATCTCTTTCCAAGGTTAGGCCCTCCATATTTGACTAAGTAAATCTAGAAATAGTGATAGCCATATCTACAACTTCCAAAGCTAGGGTATTAACAACTCTCTTTACAAGCAATTTACCACCAAGTGTTGATGGCTCTACCAGGGCTAGTTTCCTAGATGTTGGGGATAATGACCATATCCCCAATTCATCCCAATCTTCACTGAAAGTAGAACCTCAAATTTCCATTTCCAATTCTTCCTCTATCTACACAAAAGGTCTTTCAACCCTTTTTATTGCATCTAAAACAATAGCATCCATAATATTCCACTCTAGCATAAACAATAAAACACTCTTCTTTACAAGCTCTCTGCCCTGTTGGGAATTGATATTCTTAAACTCATCATTCATAATACTTCTTACATTCACCTCAATGACACTTTTAGGTGATGTAGGGTGCAAGCTCCTTTCAATGGCTACGTTCTCTGCATATATTATAGCTTTGGATTTCCACCAGAAATCTTGAAATTCTGAAGTCTCAATGAAAGAATCTTCCATAAATTCTTTATTGGCCTCTGCCCTCAAATCATTTGCATTATTCAGTCCACAAATTTCTATCTTCCCCAATCTAAGGATGGTCTATCTAGAACTTGAATAAATTGCTCCTTAATGTGGAGGCATTCCTATTTGCATTTTCTCAAGGGTGACATAAATATCATCTTCATCTATGTAAAAGTAATCAACCACTCCTTTTGTTTCAATCCTTTGCTTCTTCTGAGGTGGTTGCTCAAGAGGAGTAGAACCTTCAAGAGGTGGATCCAAATAAACTATAGGTAAAAAAACCTGTGCAAAAGGAGGTGGAATTGCAACTTTTTTGGAAATCTGCCTTTGGTCCTTCAGAGACGGTAGGGGCTATTGGGCTTCTTTCTTCACTTGTTATTTTCCTCCTCCTAGAATAAAATCTTAATTGTTTGGGTAGTTGATATGTAGGTCTTTCTTCTAATGTTGCTTCAGCATTTTCCACAACCAGTATTGCTTTCCCTTTATCATGTACCTCTCGTTTCTCTCTCAAAACAATAACTACATTCTTAAAGTTATCCATGACATACATAGCTGTATTGAAATCACCCTGTATATCAGACAAGGGGTTATATTGAGGAGTATTCTTCCTCTTAACTTCTACCATTTTTCTATATGCTAGGTATTTTTCTTTTCTTTCATCCTGTTCCTCAAATTTGGATATAAAAAAAATTAAAATTTATACATACCTGTGAATTTTGGGTTATTTGAGAAAAAAATTGCAAGGTGAAATAAATATTTGAGTTGCTCAGTTGCTCCAATGCATGCACAAGGTTTTTAGCACAATAAAAATGACACTTGGGTTTTCCTTTTTGTGCTTTTAATACATAGGAAACAAATATCCATTTATAACTGGATATCTATTTAGTTTATGTTGCTTCTTTTTTTTTTTCGTTGGGTTCGAGACCCAACTTATATGGTATGAGCATAAATTTATAAACAAACATCCATTTAGTTTAGGAGTGGAGATAATGGATTAGCAATAGTATATGGAAGTACATGGGGGAATATGGGGGTTATAGGGGGGATGCAAACATAATCTCCAAAGGACTAAAAGTAGGAAGAATATCCCCACTCTAGGTATTGAGATGCTTAGGTTTATGAGAGGGATGATGGGTGGAGGGATAGAGGATATAAATATGTTTGGATGGGTGCTTCGTAGGAAGCATGAATATAGGAAGTATAAAAAGTATAGATATAAAAAGATTGAAGATTGGTGGAGAAAGGGGTGAAAATACAAGGCATCAAGGTAATAGGAAGTTAGTGAATATTGCTTGTAATGAAGAATAATGTAAGAAACAGGTGTGGGAAATTGTACCAAAGTAATGGAGAATGGTGGGGTGGAATAGTGGGCTCTGGGGGATATTTTCAAGGGTAGAAACAATAAAAGATGTATGGATGGAGGATATATAAGATGCATGAACTATTTACAAACTAAGGTCTATATTTAATCTAAATCATGCATAAATTTTTTTGTCCCTACACTTATCAATATTTTAAGGATGGAGATAGAACTAGAAATGATTAGAAATAATGGATGTATGTGGATAAGTACGAGGTAGATGGGATGAGATGGGGATAGATAGATTGGGATGGGGAAGGAGGATGAAGGATACTATATGGTGGAAGGACTCAAACATCTTATTTTTATACCAAGCCAAGGGAACCCCATGCAAAATGGCCATTATAGGTTGATAGAACCTGATTGTTACAAAGGTGTTCCTCTCCAATGTTCCTTTGTATGATAGGTAGATTATGACAAGGGAAGAAATAAATGGATGTGATGGGGGGATATATCAGATAATAGATAATGAAAGGGAGGGAAGATGAAGGGGTAGGGGAGAGGCATAGGAGTGAGAGGAACTAGGACTAATTTTTATACATATCATGATGGATAGAAGATTTATGATATATTGATGGAATGATGAAGATAAGATAGTGGGTTTTGAGACATAAGGTTCAAAAATGGACTTAGGGGATGGGAAATTATTAGATGGGAAAATTAATTTGAATGAAATTTTGGATTTTACATTTGGGTGCATTGATTTATTTTTCTTTGAGATCCTTTTTTTCTTTTTCCTTTTGATTGGTGCTTTGTGGCCTTTTATATTTTATTTGATTGTGTATTTTTTTTCTCTTTATGCTTATATGTAATTTTGAGGAGACATGGAAATCCTTATATTTTATGGATTCTTTGTCTTTTGTATTTTTATTTAGAATAAAAATTTCTTCCAAAGGTAATGGGATGGGTGTTTTGTCTATTATATTTAATGAGTGATGAAGGTAATATGGCATAAATGGTTTATGCGTGTGTGTGTGTTTATTGCTCCTAGTTGTAGATTGCAAGGAATAGAGTCATAGGATTTGAGAGAATAGATTTTGGGATATAGTGACCCAAAATGGATGGGGAAGATGATGGATGTTCAAATGTGAATTTTGGGATATAGGAGCCCAAAATGGATTTAGAAGATGATGGAAGGATGGTGTTGATTATTATATATTGGTATGATGGAGGAGGATGGATGGTGATGAATCATGTGGAGGAATGTCATGAGACATCTATCAAGGTTTTGGAAGAAGTAAGCTTAGGTGGAAAAATGGTCTACTAATATTTTTGGATTGGGGGACATCAGATGTGTAACTAAGGAATTGTGATCATGGATTTTATTTGATACGAATTGGCTCAAAGATTACTTGTTATGAAGGCCAAAGCCTTTACCTTGATAGTTCATTTTCTTAAGAATTCATATGTAAATAGGATGGTCATTATTTTTGAAAAAAACATGGCCTATTTTGAAGTGGAGGTTGATAGTTGGTGGATAATTGTTGTTATAGTGAGAATATCACCATGTAAAAATATGAAAAAACTTAGAGCATAGGGTGATTATTTTGATATGGTTTGAATAGGAGGTGGTAATGGATATGAGTGTATTATATAAGATGTTAGGATCCTTATTTGTAAATGGATTGGTTTGACATGCTTAGGAAAGATATCATTAAATGGTTGTATTTTTAAGAAATGTGCAATGAGGAGGGATGGTTCAACATTACCTTAAATCCTTAGATTGGGTAGAGGAACTCATGGGGGATATGATACATTTATAAGATAGGGATTGAAGAGTGGTAGGATTTTAAAGTGACTTAAGATTTAAGATAAGGTTCATAAGTTTTGGGGGAGTGATGACATCAGAAAAACCTCATTTAGTACATTTAGAGGGATGGAATGACTCTAAAACTATAAGATTTTATTTCATTCCTTGAAGAAATATTTAAATGATATCTACAATGTATGATTTGAATGGTGTATCATTGGGTGTAATATTATGATTAAATGGAAGAATAGATGAAGAATTATATTCTAGAAGATTTCAGAAATATCAAGATATTGGATTTGGATTATGGGTGGATGTGATAGGGATCTCATATAAAGATGGAGGTTGGGATATAAATAGGGAATAGTATGGGGATATAGATGTATGATAGGATTTATGTATGGATATGTTGAATGATAAAATGGAGATATGGATGGGGGATGCTATGGATTTTTTCTTGTCATATGTAGCATTAATGTAACCAACAAATATGTATGTAGGTATGATGGGGTAACTTGTACTAGAAAAATTTTGGTAAAAAGATGTGAGTGCGTGGAAAAATCTTCTAGAAATATTTTTAGTGATAATGTCATCAAGGGGATCAATACCATAGTAATCTTGATCAATTATACTATCATCCTTATTGATTTTTAATATCTTCTTAGGATGATCATGATATGGTAGCTCATCAAGGAAAAATGGATTCATGATGGCCATTTTATGGGTGGATGACAATGAAAGATATAAGGGATGGATTGGAAGAAAGTTTAAGAAAATATCTTAAGATTTGTTTCAATATTAAAATATCTTAAGGGTGATTTACTAAAGCTTAGATTTGGGATCAGACTTATTTTATATGGTTAAGTGAAGGAAACAAAAAAATAAGTGGGTGGGTGCAAAAAGATGGGGGCCAAAATTGTGGCCAATTTTTTTAAAAATTTATGATAGCTCATAATGCAAGCCTATTATAACGCACTCATGATATGAGCAATTGAAAGCAAAAAAACAAAGGAAATTGCTCATTCGCTTTGTGACTTTTTTTTCTTCCCACGGCCAAAATCCCTTCTTTTGTGCACTCACGTTCTAGGAGTGAATCTTGCAATTTTTTCATCAAATTGTTGCTATTCCATTGTCAGGATACCTCCATGTTGATGGGGAGGTCAAAGAGGTAACGATTTCTTTTTTGTTGTGAATTTGTTTGTTTTAGGTTGTTTTTTATATTTATTTGTTGAATTTGTAGGAGATGATAATGAACATACAAACCCTCTTCCAAACCCTCTTGAAAATCCTAAACAAGTAGAGCAACAACAATAGGAACAAAATCCTCAAGCTCAACAACCACAACAAAAATCTCCACCAATCCCTCAACATCCTCGTAGCACTCAGCAAAATTTAATGAGTGAAATTGAAAACAGTAAAAAAAAAAAGGATTTAATCATGAGGTTGAACAATCCAAATGGTTCAACCATGGAAAGAAAAACACTTCCAAATCCACTTAAAGAAATGTTAAAACATGTAGATGAAATCAACAAACAATTAAGTGGTTGGCAAGATAGGAGGCAAGTAGCTAGGAATTTTTACCAGGATAAATTATCATATTTAAAGATGTAAAAGATCTAAAAATTACAAAATTATATTTGTGCACATTATTCATCAACCCACACACAAATCAAAATCTTAGCCTCAATGCAGAGAGGTTTCCTATCCATTGGTGCCACCACCAACAGATTAAGAACCTTTTTTGGGATAGGTGGTGCATGGTTTTTGATTACCCACCATACAACAATTGTGAGGTCCCACAATATTTCCTAAGGAAACTATACTGTGAGTTCATCCTAAATAAAATCCTGAATTATTTTGATATGAGAGACTTCCAAAGGAGAGGTGGGGGGTTGTCTCAAGATAGACCCGATGCACCATAGGATCCTAGGAAGCAAGCAAGATGACCTCTCTCTAGGCTGCCTCATGAGCACATCATTATCCCTTCCATCATGAAGGAGAATGCCAAGGTAGACACTTTGCAGGCCATCAACTCTTTGACCCAAAGTGTCATCCAACATGCTAGCCCTATACTACGACACCATCTAGGAGAGTCTTCTAGTGGTGGGCTTCGATCCCATTTCTATCAGGCTTGTGGGGTGATTTTTTCATATGACCCCATTGACACTCAGAAGGCTGCTACACAGGATACATTTGTAGCTATGGAGATGGAGAGGGCAGCTGACATTTTGAATTAGGCTTATGGCATCGATACTTAGGTAAATGTTAGCATGTTCATTGAATTTAATTTATTAAATTTCAATTTTGAAATACAAGAAATTAACTAATTTAGTTTTATGATTTTAATAAAATTTTAGGGTCATAGTTTTGATACTAGATACACTGTCCCTACATCTACTCATTACTCCACTACATCTACCATTGAGATATGTAACTAGTAAGCAATTATAAATTTATTACATGTTAATAACATTGTTATATAAATGGTATTCTAATATATGATTTTGGATGTTGAATAGGCTAATATTGGAGGTTTCATGGGAACACCTCCCAATGCCAGTGGATTTAGACAAACCTATACATAGGCAATAGAATAAAGAGTTTAAGTAATGAATTATACTTAATAGATTTGTGTAGTTTATATTCATATCATTGATTACATTGCATTGCACATCTTTCAAACTCTTGAAGCATTACTTCACATTCCATAACTAATAAATAGATGTTGATAGATGAAAAAATTTCAACTAAAATATAGTTGTTTAGAAAGTCAACATAAGTAGTGATGCAATTACTTCACATAGCATAAGTAATAATTAGGAGCAGCTTCCAATTGCATTTCCTTTTCATGGCATTCCATGAGACCACTTTTTACTGCTCAACATCTTTTCACATAGTTCATTGCCTTGTATATGCTATGGATGCTTGGAAGAAATATATGAAAGAATAATAGTAAACAATAGCATAGACAAGGAAACGAGTTGTTTGAAAAAAATCCTAAAATAAATGTGATCTCATGGTGATTTCCATCACCATGAGACCCAATTTCTTTAAGGTATTTTTTCAAACATCTCACCGCCTTTTCTATGCTACCACATTTTCCATACATGTATACAAAATAATTTTATCAAACAATTCATTTCCTTGCTGCTATGGCTAAAAGCCTAAAAATGGTGCTTTCCAACAAACTATGGATGCTTGGAAAAAATCTATCAAAGCATAATAGTAAGCAATAGCATAGACAAGGCAGTGAGTAGTTTGAAAAAATGCCTTGAAGAAATGCAGTATCATGTGGATTGAATGTCATTCCATCACCATGAGACCACATTTCTTCGAGAACATTTTTCAAACAACTCACTACCTTTTCTATGCTATTACATTTTCCATACATGTGTACCAAACCATTTTATCAAACTACTCACTTCCTTGATGTTATGGCTAAAATCCTAAAATAGTTTCTTTCCAACAAACTATGGATTCTTGGAAAAAATATATCAAAGCATAATAGTAAGTAATATCATAGTCAAGGCAGTGAGTAGTATGAAAAAATTACTTGAAGAAATGGGGTCTCCTGGTGATGGAATTCCATTCCATCACCATGAGACCACATTTCTCTGAGGCATTGTTTCAAAAAACTCACTGCCTAAAGAATAGAAATCAATCCTTTAGTTAGAATTTCCCTCCAAATTCTTTCCAAGGTCCTCATCCTCATCCTAAATTTACTAATCCATGGAACCTTCCACTTATTCATTTCCACACCCCTCCCTCTTCATGTCATGATCGCCCTCCATCTCATAACCAAGAACACACTATACCATTGACCCCATCCTAGCATAATAGGCATAGAGAAGGCAATGAACTTTTTGGAAAAATTCATCAAAGAAATGTGGTCTTATGGTGATCGAATGCCATGACACATTTGTTTGTAATGGCATTCTATCACCATTAGACCCCATTTCCTTGAGGCATTTTTTCAAATAG
Organism: Sequoia sempervirens; assembly: GCA_007258455.2. Taxonomy (NCBI): domain Eukaryota; kingdom Viridiplantae; phylum Streptophyta; class Pinopsida; order Cupressales; family Cupressaceae; genus Sequoia; species Sequoia sempervirens. Next base: position 71,328 of record VDFB02376913.1, read on the forward strand.
TTCACTACCTTATCTATGCTACCACAGCTATTGTACATGTCTACAAAAGTATTTTATGAAAAGGTTCACTACCTTGCTGCTATGGGTAAAAGCCTAAAAATAGGTGCTTTCGAACAAGCTATGGATAGGGAAAATTAGTAAGCATGATAGTCAAAAATATATAGTTTAATAAGTACTCAATTTTTTTTTCATTATCCCATACATTATAAGCCATGGCGTGGATCGTTGGAGTAGATTTCATGATTGAATATTTTTTTGTTTTATTTTCATATGTTGTAAGTGGATACACCTCAAAATGTTCATAAGGAAATGGAGCTTGGTTTTTCATTTGATATAGACTCCTCGATGGCTCTCACAGAGGAGGTATGAGGCAGATTACTAAATTTCAATTTACATTCATCTTTATAGTTGTTAGTTGGTGAAAAACCAAACCATTAATGATTCATAGTTTAATTTATCTTTGGATGGCTTCTACAAGGCTTCAACATGCCACAACATGGGAATGCAGATATTTCCCTTGAGAAGAGAGATTTTCTATTGGAAGTAAGTGATTATTTTGTTAAATATATCATTTTTTATAATGTAATTTCTATATATTAATTTCTTTACTTCTTATTGTAACAGATAAATCTGGACCAAGAGCTAAACCCTAGGAGGAGCACCAAGAACACACCTTGGCCTCAGAATAAATGAGTGACAGACTTATTGCCATTCGACCGGCAAGCAAAGGGAAAATTTTTATTTTGAGAGGATGTATAGCAATGACTTTTGATTCTAGAGCCCTTTGTTGTATGCCTATATCAAATTTTTGTGCATATTTTTATTAGATATATTTGACATTGTATGCCTATATGGAATTCTCGTAAGCCTATATGGCTATTTTGTATATATTTTATACTTATATTGACATATATTGATGTATTCCTACATGGTTATTTGGTTAATACAAATCTTATTTTATCGATGGTGTGCATATTTGCGTTATAAATCCATGGTTCAATAGATATGAGTTATGTCTATTCAATTGTATACTTTACAACTTATGTGTATGCTTTGTGACTTACATGTATTCCAATGTATACTTTGTGACTTACGAGTTTTCATGTGTATACCTTGTATTCATGCATCTACTTTGTATTAATTTATGTATACTATGTATTCATGTGTATACTTCAAGGATTACATGTTTTTGATTACTTGTGCTTTCCTTATTCACATTTATGCTTGAATTATTCATGTGTATACTTATTAACTGGTTAGCCCTAGCATTGATCATTGTTGTCCTTCATGGTTTGTCTTGAATATTTATTGATTGATGCTAAAAAATTTATTAGTTGATGCTAAACAACTTCAATATTTCTAGGAATACTAGTAGAGTTACAAATTACAAAATTGCACAAATTGAAAAGAAAACATTAACTATAAATAAATGCGTTGATTATTAACTTGATAATTGATTAAGAATGAGTATAATATATACCAAGAGATGAGCCTTCTATAATGGCACTTCCAACTAAAAAATAGGAAAAGAATTCCCAATACTTTGTAAGCAATAATCCACCCAAAATAGCAATGTGAGAGAAGGCTTATTTAAGATCCTTGAGCAATGTATTTCCTAATGCTCCCTTGTTCTCACATATCTCAATTCAATTTAATTCAAAGAGTTCCATCAAATGCTTTATCTAAAAGAAAAAAGCATGTTTTCAATTGGTACTCCATGAGATGTTTCATAAAAGGATTCCAATATATTTAATCTTTTGATTGATACAAATCAATTAAGCAAAGGATACACAATCTTCACAACATTTGCAAAACATAATATTCATAGTATATGATTAGTTAACTTATTGAAGCATTATCATAAAAACATTTATATTGAATAGTCCTAAACATTTTCACAACATAATCCTCATAGTACATAATGTATTATTATATTCTTGATCCATCACCATATAAACACGTCAAAAGATGTATATGTAAAAATTTTGCAACATTGTTTCTTGTACATAGGAAATGGAATTGGGAGAAAGCTTTATAATTTATAATACAAATAAGAAATAGAATCAAGGGTGGAAACTTTATTTATCACACCAAATAATAAATGTACATGAGAGCATCACTTGTTTCTCTTAGAATCCAATTTTCAAGCATATCAAATCATTTCAAATGAAAATGAAAAAATGTTTCACAACCAAAGTTGTTAATTAAGGAAAAATAAAATGTTTCCAAGTTCCACCATTGTATGAATTTACAATTGGTTGTATATTATTGTAAGGGAAAGGAGGATAATTAAAAAAAATCTTGTGCTTGCTATACTTGAGGATGATCATATGTTTTTTGTGTGGAAAACTTAGACTTCTCAATCATCATGTGTATGTTTCTCTTTTTGATTGTTTTGCATGCCATCATAAGGGATCAAGCCGGTTGAACATAGCTCAAAGTGATTCTATGTGTTTGGGTGTCAAGGAGGACTATTCCTAGTGTAAAAATACCTCTTGAGATGTGTTGGAGAAATTTTTTTGGTCACATGAGTTGTAGAACGAAAGTTGCACCACTTTGCAACTTTACACTGCTTGCAATTGACACTTTTTCCAGCAAGTGAAAATTGGACACTACAAGAAGATGACTCTAAGATAACAAAAAATGAGAGAGGTTATTTTAGATAGGCCCAACATGATCTTATAGACTCAAATATAAAGTTTTAAGTGTCACAGTTTTTGAGTATTAGCTTGTCAAAGATTGTTGTCGTTTTGCACTTTGGATCCTTAAGGGATCGAGCTAGTTGAATATAGCTTAGAATGATTTTACTTGTTGGGGTGCAAAATAGGACCATGTATAGAGTAAATGTAGCCATCTAAATGAATTGGAGTGGTCTGTTTGGTCACACGAGTTACAGAATGAAAGTTGCACCACTTCACAACTTTACACTGCTTGCATTTGACACTTTTTCCATCAAGTGAAAACTAGACACCATAGGAAAACAACTCCAAGATAACAAAAACTGAGAGAGGTTATTGTATAGGGGCCAAAAAAAATCCCATAGGCTTATAAAAAGATTTAATAAGCTTCACGAATTCCAATGAATATCCTGCCAAAGATTTCTACCCTTTTGCACTTTCAATGCTTAAGGGATCGAGCCGATTGAATGTGGCTGAGTGATTTTGTGTGTTTAGGTGAAAAAGAGGAACATGAATAGAGTAAAAGTACCCATCTAGATGTGTTGGAACATTTTTTTTGGTCACACAAGTTTTAAAATGAAAGTTGCACCACTGCAACTTTAATCGCTGGGTATTTGACACTTTTTCCATCAAGTGAAAACTAGATACCATAGAAATTGACTCTAAGATTAAAAAAACCAAGAGATATTATTGTAGAGGGTCCCAACGTGATCACATAGGCTTATACAAAGAGTCCATAAGTGTCACAGTTTTCGAGTAATAGCTCATTAAAGATTGTTGCCCTTTTGCACTTTGGACCCTTAAGAGATCGAAAGAAGGAACATAGTGTAGACACATTAAAATGACCTAGGCTTGCAAGCTTCATTTTTCATCTTTTGTCCTAGCATAATTATGACATTTAATTATGTCTTTGGTCCATATTCGACTATTAATTAAATAATTTATAATTGTTTAATTAATTCATGTCTTTGTATTCTTCATGATTATTAAATAAATAAATTTTATTTATTTATTAAATACGTCATTAACCTGCTTAAAGTCTTCTTTAATTAAATAAATTTCCAATTTATTTAGTTTCCTTTGTCATTTATTTCTCCTGATTATTAAATAAATAAATGTTATTTATTTTATCTAATACGCCATTAAGCAGTTCTTAGGTCCTCCTTAATTAAATAAATTTCTAATTTATTTAATTCCCTTGGTCATTTATTTCTTCTCTTTGATTATTAAATAAATAAATGCTTATTTATTTAATCACATCACTAATTAAGTCAGCTTTCTAAAACATTAAATAAATCCTTTCTTAATTTTTGTCCACTTTCCACTATAATTAAATAATTATTTTAATTATTTAATTATTCATTAGCCTCTTCTCTCATAAATTAAATAAATTTTATTTATTTAATTTAGCCCACTTTCTGGAATTTTGAATTAAATCATCATTTAATTCAAAATAATTCCTTTTGTCACATTCCTCCATAATTAAATAATATCTTTATTATTTAATTATTTACTGGTCAGCTAGAGTAAATAAATTTTATTATTTAATTTCTCCAGCAACCTCTTTGTCTGTGCCAGCCTTATCTTCCAAATTAATTCTTATTTTCTGACATCTCATTTAATTTTGACCCTTGATTGAATTATCTTATAATTCAATCTTGACCATTCATTTCTTGACATTGCCCTAATTTTGACCTAACCCTAATGCATACAGCAACATTCAATCTTGATCTTTGATTCTAGGGTTTTTTGTCATCCTCTCATCCTGGCCACACATTCAAAATTACAGTTTTTATAAAATGGCAATTTTGTTCTCATTTGGCTCCCTCTTGGTTTCTCTGATGCTCAGATTTCTCTTTATACTATTATTAGTTTTGCATTCATACTCATTTGCAGCCATTTTTGTCATTTTAGTTTTATTGTGAGGTCATTTTCTTTCATGCAAATCCTTCAACACTTGCATAGGGCTTAGTCTTTTGTCATAGTTGCTCATACAAATCTGAGGGCATCTTTTACTTACTGCAAGCTAGGAGGTGTAACAAAGGTTAATCATGGAAGGTGGAGACCTAGGGTAACATTGTCCCTTTTGTCTTCACATTA
>VDFB02376913.1:76205-144465 GCA_007258455.2 Sequoia sempervirens
CGATGGATCCTACACACAACATGGAGCAGGGGCAGGAATTCTATTTGTCACACCTCTTGGGCACACAATCCCATGATCATACAGGCTTACCTTCCATTGCACTAACAATGTGGCAGAATATGAAGCTTTGATCCTTGGAATTAAAGTGGCTATTGAATGGAAAATCATAGAACTACAGGTGTATGGAGACTCCCAGTTAATTACCAAGTCAACAATGATTACCAAACTAAGGATGACACACTGATTTTGTACAAGAGGCTGGTGGATGACCTAAGAAAATACTTCATAGAAATCAAATTTGAGCAGATACCAAGATCAGAGAAACAAAGCAGCAGATGCCATGGCCACAATAGCATCTCTTCTACAAATGCCTGAAACGCAAGATCATTATCGATTTATTGTAGAACAAGTATCAAATCCTGCATACGCAAATCCCAAATCTCAAACCATAATCCTTTTGGATAGTGCCGAATCCTCCATTTATGGAGACATTTATGCTTATCTGAAAGATAATATCTTACCACCAGATCTTTCTCGCAACCAAAAGCGCAAATTCATACGCCAATCCGTCAAACATACCATTATTTCCGACACCCTTGACCGTCGAGGCCTAGATGGTACTCTTTTACGTTGTTTAGAACATGACGAATCCGCTTCTGCTTTACATGAGGTCCATGAAGGAATTTGTGGAACACATTCAAGTGGATTATCTTTAGCCAAGAAACTCCTTCATTTGGGGTATTACTGGCCACACATGGAACAAGAATCTTATCAGTTTGTCAAAAGATGTTCAAAATGCCAGATCCATGGCAATCTTATACATGCACCAGCACAGGAGTTGCATCCATTTGCAACTACATGGCCTTTCTGTCAGTGGGGATTAGACCTGGTAGGGAAAATTCACCCATCTTCATCTAATAGACACAAGTTCATTATCACAGCAACCGAATATTTTACAAAATGGGTGGAGGCAGTTCCTTTAACCACAATCACTCTAAAGCAAATATCATCGTTCATTCTTAATTATCTCATTTGTAGATATGGGATACCCCATTCAATCATCACAGATAATGGCAGGCCTTTCAAAAACCAAGACGTCCAAGAGCTGTGTGAAAAGTTCCACATTCAACATCACTTTTTAACCCCGTATTACCCTCAAGGTAATGGGCAGGCAGAAGCTTCGAACAAAACAATCCTAAAGATTCTCAAGAAGACTGTAAATGAAGTGGGACGTGATTGGAACGTTCAGCTAAATCCTACTCTTTGGGCTTATAGGACTAGTATCAGAACACCAACAGGAGCTACACCATATGCTCTTGTCTATGGATCAGAAGCAATACTACCTATTGAGGTAGAAATTCCATCCCTTCGAGTTTCACTAAAGGGACTCATTTCAGATGAAGATTATAGGGTCTCTAGACTTCAGGAATTAGAGCTACTCGATGAACGTCGACAACAAGCTGTCAATCATTTGACAGACTATCAACAAAGGATGTCTAGGAACTATAATCATATGGTTAAGCCTAGAGTCTTCCAGATTGGAGACTTGGTCCTACGGGAAAACCCTAGAAATCAAGCAGACAAAGAAAAGAAGGGAAAGTTTGAACCTAACTGGATAGGACCTTATGTCATCATATCAGTCTATGGATCAGGAGCATACCGACTGTCTACACCAGAAGGAGACATGTTGGAGGAGCCCATGAACAGCATTCATCTCAGGTGATTCTACACTTGAGGATATCCAGTGCACGGTCAATAAAGTTGTCTTGATGAAAACCTGGCAAACAGGCGTCATGATGATAGAAAAAGAGAAAAATAAAAAAAAATAAAAAAATAATGAAAATACAAAAAGAAAAAGAAAGATGACACAATAAAAACAAGTGATGAAAACCTGGAAAACAGGCGTTACTTGTGATTTTCACCAAACTCCTCTATCTATTGGGTACAGTGTTGTTACGATTGTTTCCTTTCATATCATTTCCATCTATCATTTGAGATTATCACTATCCATATCATAGCAAGGATACCAGGTTTTACCCTAGCTTGGGGGCAACATCCTAATGTTATCTGGTACAAGTAGACTTTCAGCTTGCATGGAAGGGCAGTCAAACACGACAACCTCAAGTGGCAATCCATCAAAATCCAAAAACATCAGAAATCCATCAAAATCCAAAGACATCAGAAAATCCAAAATCCAAAAACATCAGAAAATCCAAAATCCAAAAACATCAGAAAATCAAAATAGAGTCTACATTAGTCAAAAGTGGAGTCTGTGTCAGTCGAACTACGTGGTCTCTGCGTATATAACGTAGGCAAGACTAATCTTTGATCAGTCCCCGAGACCCCTAGGATAGGTCTTTAGGTCACATCATTTGGTCAAATGTTTGGAAAAATCATGCACACATCAGCACACACATCTCAACACTGATGATCTAATCTGAATAATGATTTGAAAATACATTAAGTAGAATTTGAATTGTTGTGATTTTTATCATTTGATTATCATTTCTTTGGAGCAACTCAATGATGTATTGAACTAGAGAAGTAAGGAAGAAGAATGATACCTTTTCTTTTTTTACTGTTTGTGAATTAATCATTATTGTTTTGTGAATTGTCGCGGGAAATACTCTACCAAGTATCATGGATGACATTCAAATTCACTTAAGAAAATGATTAATTCTTGTTTGTTTACGCAAGAAATGCTCAGGTCATCATTGGTCTATCTTATACCATGATGCTTGTGTTCGCTTGCAATATCAAAAAATCATGAAAGAAATGCTCAGGTCATCATTGGTCTATCTCATATCATTGATGCTTGTATTCGCTTTCAACATTTTTAAAAGCTCAGTGATGATACAAAGCAGAATAAAATGATTATTGAAGTGACACTTAGATTTGCATTGATAAAATAGGCATCTGCATGGTTAACATAGATTGCATTCATAATAATACATCTGCAGAGTACTGGTGACACAAGTTCAATGATTCAATCACAAATGATGTTATCTTTCCTTACTAAAGACTGAGTATACTTGACACATGCACATAGGATCATATCTTCATCTCATCATAAATTCACAATAAAATCACATTTCATGACATCATATACATGTTATGTTACACCATTCATTTATCCATACATCATTTACACTTACATTTCATCAGTCATTCCATTTCATTACATTTCATTTTACACTATCATACATTAGTACATTTCATTTCATTTACATTTCATTTCTCCAACATTCATTTACATTTACATCTCATCATTCATTAAAAATCATCTACTCATTTATCATTACAATTAAATCACATTTCATCGCATATCATTCTATTCACATCTCATTATTCATCATCCACTTATCACATATTCATTTATCACATTTCATTTACATACATCATTACATTTTACATTTCATTTATTCGTCATCCATTTATCACATATCACATTTTACAATTCATTTCACATATTCACATATCACATTTGTATTTATTACATTTTCCATACATCATCCATCACATTTTATCTATCATACATTACATCTCATTAAGAAAAGAAATACATCATCAATATCATTTCGCATCCATCACGTCAATACATCATAAAATCAATGCATCCATCATAAAATCAATGCATCCATCACATAAATCATGTAAAATTGTATCATAAATCAATCGAACCGCTGCACATATATATCTCATCAAGTGTCAAGTATACAATGAAGTCTGAAAATAATGAAAATAACATCATGTCAAAAATGGCTGTATCAATCTCTCAATGGGTACACATATAATCTCAAGTAGTACTCCCACCAGAAGGAGCAGGTCTCGCACCAGTATCAACACCACCACCAAACGTCCCAGGATCTCTCGGATCTCTCGGCAGAGGCTGTGTCACACCTCTGCTCACTGTCCTTGACCGAGTCCTCTCTGAGCGCGACTGTGCATAGCTGACTCTCTGCTCTGGGGGGCATAGCTCATGGTAGCGGCCCCGGTAGAACTCAATCTCAGCACCGGCTCGCATGGCCTCATGCATATAATCCGCTACAGAGGTCCCATCTGCCACTCTCTGTAACCTCTCTGCGGTCGCCTGTGCTGTCTCAGCTGTCCGTCTAATGGTATCCCGCTCTGCAGTCAAGACCGTGATCTGTGCCTGGGCGGTGGACAACTGTGCTCGTAATCCTGTCACCTAAGCCTGTGCGGTCGTTGCTACCTGTAATGCCCCATCTCTCTCACTAATCAGTGATGTAATCTGGGTCTGAGCAGTGGCTAGCTGTGCCTGCATCTGAGCCTGAGTCTGAGTTAATAACCCCTGCACCTATGCTAGCTGACCCTGCAATGTCTGCACCTGCACCTGTAAGCCTGCCACCTCTGAGGGATCTGCCGATGAAGACATAACAACCTGCCTCTTACGAGGCGCACTAGAGGATGGCTCTGATGAAACTGCTATGCTCGGACCCCTCCCATCTCCACCATCATCGTCACTGCTATCATCACTGCTATTGGAGCTCTCATCACTATCGGTCTCCGAGCTGCTCTCCACATCCACATCAACATCCTCCTCTCTACCCCGTCTCTGACCAACCTGAACACCCCCTGCTGGTGCTACTGCTGGTGCTGCTGGTGCTACTGCTGGTGCTGCCGCTGGTACAGGTGCTGGCTCATCTAGAATAGTGATCCGTGGAGGAGGATGTAGAGCCAGATACTCTCCATACTCAGGAGTAATAGGCGCCTCGACAATATCCCGCCGAACATCCCATGCTGATGGCTGTAGAGCACGGTAACCCTCAACAAGTGCCCCGTAAGGCAAGCTGGGACCCCAATCAGGAACATCAATCTGTCACCATCCATAATGTGCTACACCCAATGGCATGCACTGCACAATACCATACTGTCTGTACACACGACGAAACAGGAACCGCTCTAAAACCCTGGGGCTCTTCCCGATCAAATACATAGAATCGGACAAGAACTCCAACTCAATATCATCGTTGTCCCAGGCATCACAGTCTAGGTACGGATGCCAGGTCACTGCCTCTATACCATCAACGATCCATCTCCAATACTCAAGCTTACCCATCATATGCTGGGTAGGCCTGCCTCTATATCGAAATACATATGGTCTCATCGCTAGTCTGGCCAACACTGGTATGGGACGCGTAACAGCAATATGCTCCCAGGCCCATACCTGGAGAAGGGTAGCCCCTACAGATAAACTACTGCCACCGAGATATACTATCCAATGCAAATCATGATATAACTGGGCAAGCATGCACATGCCCCATGCATATCTCGTCCTATGGACCACCAGGCCCTCTAGCACACGACCCCATCCAAGCGATAGACCCTTTGACCTCTTATCAGGACAAAGGAATCCACCAATGAAACCTGCCAAAACAGAAGGAAGAGGATCATATGACTCATATATATCTATCCATGGGATCCACTCTCCTGCAATGTGAGGATCCTGGAAGACTTTCTGCATGGCCTCTACACCACCAACCTCCTCCGAGTCATGAACCACAATCTCTCCAACAAACGGTATGCGAAGAATACGCCATACATCCTCTGGCGTCACTGTCATCTCACCAGTAGGTAAATGAAATGTGTTGTGGTCACTATGCCACCTCTCTGCCAAAGCTGTCAATAGACCCCTATTGAGTCTAATATGGGGCATGTCCAACAATGTAGCCAAACCACAGGTAGCCATATGCTGTCTCTCATCAGGAGACAGTCACGAAATCATATCAAACGGCCAGGGGAACTGCTCCCGCACCTGGATCACATCCAACTGCTCCTGTACTCATGCAAAACAAAACATTTTAATCAGAATATCAAAGATCATCAAATTTTCAAAAATTGTGCTTTTACCTATCAACCTATCAAATCATCACGGAACTCTTATCTATCAATTGGGTTCAATCATTCAAAATGCATAATTATTCCTCGCCTATCATGAGGGTAATTATATCAATCAATAGATCTCGCTCATCATGAAATCGTTTCCCATATATTTTAGTCAAGAACAAAACTAAAATAGATGGAATCAAAAACAAATCGACGAAAATCAAAACGCACAATGTTACATCAATCTTTACCCAAAGTGCTACAAAATCAACCAAATGCGCTAAAAAGTCTGGCGCGCTACACAAATCCCCGTACACACTACAGATCTATCCCTACGTGCTAATGTTTCTGGCGCGCTACAAAAATTCATAGACACGCTGCAAAACTTACCACGCGCGCTAAAATTGTTGGCACGCTGCAAAACTTACTAGACGCGCTACGCTATAGACCGGACGCGCTAAAACTATGACGCGCTACAAAAAATTACGGGTGCGCTACACCGCATTCCCCGTGCGCTAAAACTCTAAAAATGTGCCAAAATGCATCAAAATTAATGGCGCGAATTACAAGAAAGGTTTGAGGTACATACCGGAGGACCATAATCGGCTGGACGCTGGTAACGGCGCACACGCTCGAGTCGGTGGGTGTGGTACGGGATTGGCATCCTAGCTCTGAATACTCTGGAGGGTCTCTATCTCAAGCTTGTCAAAGTCAATGCACAAATAACTTTTGAAAATGACCTTTGGAGCATTTATAGGCTATTTTTGAGGGATTTTTATGGGATTTAATTATTTTTTCCTTCTGAGGAATTAATTCTTCTCAATCACTGAGGCATTTACAATCTTGTCGGGAGATAAATTGTTTCTTCATCAATTCATCATCAAACCATCATAAATATTCAAATTTCTTGAAAATTCATAAAAAAATCCAAAATTCATCAATTTATCTACTAAGGGGGGCATATATCACTATCTTTTTGAAATTCATCATCTAGGGAAAGTCTGGGGCATGCTTTAAAACCTTTCGTCAATACTGGTAGCTAAAGCAAAATCATTCTTTGAAGCACTGCGTAAACACATCACTTCAAAGAGGGGCAAAATGTAGACACCTAAAAATGGTCTGGAGAATCCAATTAATCGAATACGCCTTATTTGATTAACTAATCTTAAATTCTTCTACTTAGTAAATAAATAGAAATATTTATTTATATTAAGTTCATTTATTAATTCTTCTATTTTTTCTCTCCTAATTAAATAAACAAAATTAAAAACTTTGTTTTATTTAATTATTATCATTTTATCACATTAATTCTCTCTTAATTAAATAAACAAAATTAAAAACTTTATTTTATTTAATTATTATCATTATTTCTTCTATCTTAAAATTAAATACACAATTTGTGTTATTTAAAATCACATTTCTTCTTAATTAAATAAAGATTGCTAAAAATCTTTTATTTAATTATCATTCTCCTTTTAATTTAATAAAACAAACTCTATAGTTTGATTTATTAAATTATTTATTCCTCTTTTTTTGCTAAATTTAAATAAATTAAAATTATTTAAATTTATGTATAAAATTTGCACTATTCACTCACCAATAAATATTTATTTCTCACCAATCAAATTAATGGCACTGCCATTCACGGGAAAGCTTCAGGAAAAATTTGCAGGAAGTTCTCTCAACAACCTTCCACCCACCTTCCCTCCTATCTTGCCTGGTGTTTTCATGGGGAGAAACCATTCTCCATGATCAGCTCCTTCTTCTCATCCCAAACCTTTAGATTCTCTAGAAGAAATCATAGCCCCTCATCCTGATTTCCTGTGCAATTGTGCTGCCGTGAAAGCTATAAATATAGCTCTTGGGCTACACAAAAAGGATCCTAACTTATGCAATTTTACTCTGCAGGTTTCCAAACATTCAAGCATTCCAGCAATCAAGTTTTAGGATCAATCCATCAAGCTTTCTTCAGCATTTCATAGTTTTAATCATGGTTGTTTACAGTAGTTTAATTCTCATTGTAGAATCATCTTAGTTGCATTATAGACTCACAATAGCTTAATTCTCATTCTCTAAGTGTCACTTAACAGTTTAATTAGCTTACGAATCTGAGAGCTAAGTAAATTAGAGAAGTCTTTAGAGTTAGAGAGCAATAGGATAAATTTCTGTAGATTTTGTAGTTTAATTTAGTTTAAATTCCTTAATCTTAGATGCAATATCTTATTTAGAAGCGTAGATGCATTGTTTAATTCGCTTTTCCCCTTCTACCGCTTACACAAGTAATATTCACTAACTCCTTCCTATTACCTTGATGCCTTGTATTTTCACCCTCTTTCTCCACCAATCCTTCGATCTTTTTTATCTATACTTTTTATACTTCCTATATTCATGCTTCCTACAAAGCACCCATCCAAACATATTTATATCCTCTATCCTCCACCCATCATTATCCTCTCATGTATTAACCTAAGCATCTCAATACCTAGAGTGGGGCATATTATTCCTACTTTTTTTAGTCCTTGGAGATTATGTTTGCATCCCCCTATAACCCCCATATTCCCCCATGTACTTCCATATACTATTGCTAATCCATTATCTCCCCTCCTACCATTATCTATTACCTCTAGACCTAAATTTTCCATTATCATAGGTATCTAGCTATAGGAAACTAGCTATAGGAAACTATCCATGTGAGCCAACATTATCTCACCCCTTAGTCCAATGTTCCCATTATTCTAATGGGTCTGTGCAATATCAAGGGGTTCCAAAAAGTAGCAATGTGAAAAAAGGAGTTTTTAAATTTCCCAAAAACACAAAAATCCACTTTGACTTTTTTTAGGCTCGGGTAGAAAGTATATGGTGCCACAGAAAAAACCAAAGCTAAACAAATATCTGTTATCAAATGGATATCCATTCTAAAACATATTTCTATCACAAAACAAATATTTGTTAAATATCTGTTTAGTTTGAGTTATTTTTTTTGTTTGGTTGGGTTCAACATGAGGGGCTTTTTATATTATAACAATAATCATTTATAATATAATATGATATTATATTATACATTATTATATATATTATATTATATTATATTATAATATTATATAATATATATAATATAATATAATATAATATAATATATATTATAATATAAAAACCCTCATACCATATAAAAATGCTCGTACCATATAATTTGAGTCCCTAAACCCAACCAAATGAAAAAATAAAAACAACATAAACTAAATGGATGTTTGTTTATAAATTTATGCTCATACCATATAAGTTGGGTCTCGAACCCAACGAAAAAAAAAAAGAAGCAACATAAACTAAATAGATATCCAGTTATAAATGGATATTTGTTTCCTATGTATTAAAAGCACAAAAAGGAAAACCCAAGTGTCATTTTTATTGTGCTAAAAACCTTGTGCATGCATTGGAGCAACTGAGCAACTCAAATATTTATTTCACCTTGCAATTTTTTTCTCAAATAACCCAAAATTCACAGGTATGTATAAATTTTAATTTTTTTTATATCCAAATTTGAGGAACAGGATGAAAGAAAAGAAAAATACCTAGCATATAGAAAAATGGTAGAAGTTAAGAGGAAGAATACTCCTCAATATAACCCCTTGTCTGATATACAGGGTGATTTCAATACAGCTATGTATGTCATGGATAACTTTAAGAATGTAGTTATTGTTTTGAGAGAGAAACGAGAGGTACATGATAAAGGGAAAGCAATACTGGTTGTGGAAAATGCTGAAGCAACATTAGAAGAAAGACCTACATATCAACTACCCAAACAATTAAGATTTTATTCTAGGAGGAGGAAAATAACAAGTGAAGAAAGAAGCCCAATAGCCCCTACCGTCTCTGAAGGACCAAAGGCAGATTTCCAAAAAAGTTGCAATTCCACCTCCTTTTGCACAGGTTTTTTTACCTATAGTTTATTTGGATCCACCTCTTGAAGGTTCTACTCCTCTTGAGCAACCACCTCAGAAGAAGCAAAGGATTGAAACAAAAGGAGTGGTTGATTACTTTTACATAGATGAAGATGATATTTATGTCACCCTTGAGAAAATGCAAATAGGAATGCCTCCACATTAAGGAGCAATTTATTCAAGTTCTAGATAGACCATCCTTAGATTGGGGAAGATAGAAATTTGTGGACTGAATAATGCAAATGATTTGAGGGCAGAGGCCAATAAAGAATTTATGGAAGATTCTTTCATTGAGACTTCAGAATTTCAAGATTTCTGGTGGAAATCCAAAGCTATAATATATGCAGAGAACGTAGCCATTGAAAGGAGCTTGCACCCTACATCACCTAAAAGTGTCATTGAGGTGAATGTAAGAAGTATTATGAATGATGAGTTTAAGAATATCAATTCCCAACAGGGCAGAGAGCTTGTAAAGAAGAGTGTTTTATTGTTTATGCTAGAGTGGAATATTATGGATGCTATTGTTTTAGATGCAATAAAAAGGGTTGAAAGACCTTTTGTGTAGATAGAGGAAGAATTGGAAATGGAAATTTGAGGTTCTACTTTCAGTGAAGATTGGGATGAATTGGGGATATGGTCATTATCCCCAACATCTAGGAAACTAGCCCTGGTAGAGCCATCAACACTTGGTGGTAAATTGCTTGTAAAGAGAGTTGTTAATACCCTAGCTTTGGAAGTTGTAGATATGGCTATCACTATTTCTAGATTTACTTAGTCAAATATGGAGGGCCTAACCTTGGAAAGAGATAATCTTAGAGTTAAATATAGTGAACTTTTGATTTATTATGATAGTAGCCAAAAAAATGTGGCTACATTGGACATTGAACTGGCATTCTATAAACAAAGAGAGGGAATGCAAACAGAAAAGGGTCAGCCTAGCTCAAGTCACCCATATTTAGTTTCTCCAATGACATCTACGCAACACTCATTTCATATCCAATCTCTAGCAATAATACCATATCATCGGAGACAAGAATCAATTGCAGAGGGAGAAACAAGTAGACCAAGCTCTAGTTCATTTAATAGAGATCAACTACTTCTACAAATTGAAGTATATAAGAAGTTGTTAGAGAGGTATCAATATGCAATGTATGAGAATATATCAAGGATTGTCTACACTACTTTAAAGCATTTGAATAATAGGATTTAGGACAAACTTATTAGTGTGTGTGATAATTATGCTTTGATGGTGCGTGTAATGAGTTTGTCTCAAAAGGATAAAATGTTGGCTATACCAACTCTAAATAAATGGGTTCCAAGAGTTGAGAGATTGAATTTGATTTTAGTGGGAGCCAACTAGCATGAAGATAAGTACCCTCTAGTGCAGCCAAATTATGATTTTGTGTGCAATTTGAGTGAACAAAATTTTTAGGGATATGCAACCTCGTTAGAGCATAAGATAATAGAATTGATAGTTCAATATGCCCACACTGATTTGGCCCCACTACTAGATATTGAGGTTGCTAATTATGAAGTGAAACTATTGTAGACATGGAAGAGGGAGCTGAATGAGGTCATTGATTCCTAGGTAAATGGAATCTGCAAAAATTTAACATTGATGTTTTAAATGATACTCTATGGATGTTAACTTTTCTCACTATTTTTGAGGAGAATTTCGACAAGGAATCCATTACAGTTGTAACAAAGTATTCCCCCTAAAGGAAAGATAGGGATGACATTATGGATTTTGATTGGCCATCTAAGGAAGAGTATGAGGAATGGGAAAGGTTGTATTTTGGCATGTTTGGATTGTGAAACATATACTAGGTCATGTATTGTATAGGTATGGCCTTAGAAATTGCAAAGATAAAACCTATGTTTCACAAAAAAGTATTGGCTATTGATGATGTAGGATGTTGATCAAGATTATGAGTCACCCTATGGTCCACATCATTTTTTCATTTTTCTCAATGAAGTGGACGCACTCTTGTGACATGTGCTTTTTGAGAAAGAAAAGCTACTCTCTGTTGCATATGAAAATATTATGTCTTATGTCTATTCCCTCCATTTTAATGATTGCAAATATAACTAAATTTTGAATATGCCTTATAGTGGTCCAATACAGTATTGACATGTGTACACTTGGCCTAAGGCTTGTTTTGCTCCCTTCTATTAAAGGGAATTCAGGGTCATTTTTTTGGATCTTTTGTTGAATTTTTGGAGCTACAATTGAGAAAAATTAAGAAACACAAAGTAGATAGGTTAAGTCTATATCAAATTTTTTGAGTCTAGACAGTAAATTTAGTTCAATGTATGGTTTCTGAATATATCTAAATGATAATGAAGACTCTAGAAGTCTATAGTCTCTCCCTTTCATTTCATATTAGAATTATTAATGAAAATATTGATCAATTATCATTTCATTAATTATCATCGTGTTATGCTTTGATGTATGATTTGGTTTTGGCTCTTTTTCATGGAATGAGTTAAAATGCTTGAATTAGATCATGGGTTCTCATATGAAATCATTCAGATTTGATCAATAGGATGTAGTAATTAGTTATTGATTTGTGAATTGAAAAGTGATGTCACTGGATCATAATTGCTCAGAATTAAATGTGCCTTATATTTCAATTTACACAGACTCTTAACCCATAGATAATGGCACTAATATTTAACCCATTAAACCTTTCTTGGGGCTTCATTCATTCAACTTAAGAGTAATCTCTTAAAATAATCATTGATCCACCTATTGCTTGTTGTTGTTTTATATACTCAACTTAAGATGCATAGTTGATTCAAAGAATTTCCACCTTTGCAATTGATTTCATCTTATTTGTAATTAATGAGAATTTATCTACGCTGATTTACAATGTATGTGTGAATTGTCAAAATGAGTTATCTATTAGGAATTGATGGAACAACCTCTTGGGCTTGGCAGAACCTAAAGTGCAGGAGATAAAGGGATATATTTTTTATCTCGTTAGTTGACCACTCATCTAGCAAGTATTCAAGAATTAAGTTTTCCAGACTCATAGATATTTGTTAGGGCATGCTTGGTTTTTTAAAATTAACCAAAAAAATGGTGACTTTAGTGGGGAGCTCTCATAACTTTTAGCATCTTTAGTGCAGATCTTGTATAGTCAGAGTCAAGTCTTTATCACCGTTTGTGAACTAGGTTGTCATTCGTTCTTGGGAATCACATACATCCTTTTTTGTTCATGCGTCAACTTTTAGTTAGTTCTATCACTTTATCTTGGGTTATGTTTAAATTTCTCATTGAAGCTACAAATAGCAAGTCTAGATCCAACCAAATCTTATTTCCCCATATATTGGGTGGTGACTCTAAGTTTTTTCCCACCAGTGCGACAAGTATATCTAACAAGAAGATTGATAAGGAGAAATTTGATAGCTCGACAAATGCCATGAGGAAGACCAGAAGTCAGTTGAAGAAAGCTTCTAAACATAAAGTAGAATCTAAGCCTGCAAAGGATAGACAACCTTTATGGAAGAAGAAAGCTATAGAATCCAGTAAGCCCCTCGATTCTCTTCGTCAACCATCTTCTAATTTCAATAATGAAGTAGTTAGTGCAAATAATGCTAAGGATTCAAGTAATAGTGGGGAAATTGAGGGTGGACAGGGTAGTTTCCCTGTTGAACAAGTATTTGATAATGGCAAGATTTCTAGAGAAGTGGATAAGTGGGAATTTTTGGGTAAGAGTAAAGCACCCTCAATCCCACCAACACCTAGGATGGGATTTGTATTCCATTGGGAAATCTTCAATCCTAGAGGAGAAAGTACCACTCCACTAACACTTACTTTCCTTGGGGAAGAAGCTATGGATCAAGCATTCCATAGTCCAACTCAAAGTCAGTGTGGGGATTTCCTTGAAGATGAGGAAGATGTCAATAGTGATATTAAAGCCTTGGATGAAGAGGTTGAATGGTTGGTTGAACAAGTCGAGAAAAGAGCTCAAAAGGAAAAACATGATAGAATTATAGCTAAGAAGCTTGAAAGGGATGAGAAGAAAGAAAGAGTGGAGAAAATGAGAGAAGAATATGCTAAGCAAAGAGCCTTTGAAAAGGCTGCTCAAGAAAAGCTAGCCTTAGAAAAGGCTACTAGAGAAAAGGTTGTTAAGGAGAAAGTTGCTAAAGTAGCAGCCCACATCATCCCTGAAGCCCCAAAAATTCACAATCTCATTGGGAACTTCTACTACTAGTACTTATACATCAACCATTTTTGCTACCAAGCCTTTGGATCCTCCTAAGAAAACATCCTTTGTAGATCATGGGAAGAAGATGGCTGAATATTCCCACCAAAGTGTCTCCAATGCTCTCGATACCAATATCAACACAAATATATTTACCTCAACTACCAATATGCTTACTATCAATCTTGAGGTCAAGTCCAATCCATCTATTACACCTTTAGACCTTAACACCTTGAAGTTGCAATTGAAGAGTGGAGATTTGAAAGAATAATTAAGGAGGGTAGAGATAGAACATAATGTAGAAGTGTCTAGAAGAATTGCTTTCCTCAAAATGTTAATCCAAACCCCAAATCCTTCAAGTTCTGGGAAGAGTGATAGTCATTCTCATGAAAATAAGCTCAGGGGGCACACTCCCAGTGGAGGAGGTGGTGGTGACAAAGGAGGTGGAAACAAAAGTAGTAACTCTTATTTTGATGATGAGCAAGAGGATAAGAATAAAAATGATAGTAACAAAGGAAATGGGAAAGATAAGGAATGTGGTCAGATGGATAGTAAGAAAAATGATGCACAAAAGGATGCTCATAGGGATAGGTGTCCCATGCGGGATAGGAAATTGTGTTTTGAAAACATCCTTGGTTATCCAAATCCTATCCCAAACAATGTTGGGAAACATCTTCCTAAATTTGCTAGAAATAATGCTCTTAGTGGAGATCATCTAAAATATTTCCATAGTTTTGTTGAAGACTTCAAATTGTAGGAAGATGATGTACCAATGAAGTACTTTATGCATTCCTTAGTTGAGGATGCAAGGGATTGGTACAAAGGATTAGCCGATGGAAGTATTGATTCAAAGGAATCATTCTACCATGCCTTTAGAGAACAGTATGGGGATCAAACTGATCCCATATTAAAATTAAATGATTTCATTAACATCACCAAAGGACATAATAAATCTATTGTCGAATTCAACACAAGGTTTCAAAAGTCTATGAATAGGGTACCTACATATTTGAGACCTAACCTTGATACATGTTTGGTGACATACTGCAATGCTTATGACTCAAAGATGTGTTACTTCCTTAGGAACAAGAATCCACAAACTTTTCCTGAAGCATATAAAATGGCTATAAACATTAAAAATAATAAGAGGGCTTCTAGTAAGGTAGGGAGGAGATAGAATCCTAAGGTTTAGAAGAATTAAGAAGCTCAAAATGAGAAATCTAGAAAAAATGTAGTTCCTGGGGAGAGATGGGACCAACTTATTAGTTTGCTATTAAAGCAAGCCAAAAATGATAAACCTCAATTTTAGAGAAATGATAGGCCCCCTAGACTCCAAGATTTCCCTTATCATATCAATTGGCATAATGGAAAGCCAGTTCAAAATAACCAAAAGAATTACCAAGATACACCTGTTCCTTTACATAAAAATACCACAAATGTAGTTGAATATTTTCCATGGTGTGAACTATGTGAGATGCCTCACATATCACAATAGTGTAGTGTAGCTAGATCTATGCTGGAAAGCCAACAAGATCAAGGGGAACCCCACTCACTGCACAATCTAAATGAATCAACAAATGTGTTTATGACTAGGTTAGATTTGGAGTATGGTGATTATTCTTCCAGTGTTGATGTTGACACAGATGATGTGGATACACAAAGAAGACAAGAAAGTATATACCATCAACAAGTGCTCTCAGATGAGGAAAAGGAAGATTAATATACTACTTACAATCTAGAGACATCAAACTTTTCCTTGAGAATACCTTCAAATGAGGAGATAGAAAGATACACCATTTCCTTGGCTACAAGGGCTCAAGCATGAAGTGACCTCCAATTGAGAAATAGGGTAGTGAGTGGAATCAAGGCTACCCTAGAGGTATATTTATAAACGAAGGTAATGCACATGGTAAAGGAGTTGACATAAAGAACAAGAATGAAGAAACCAAGCATAAAGAGTCAAAAGAGATAAGAATTTTGGAAAAGAAAGGTAGTAACGACAAGGTTAACATTGCAGTCACACCTCTTGATCCAAAGACTAAAGAATCAAAACTAGTCTCTGAGGTAACTAAAAAGAAAACTGATAAAGCAGTTCCCCAAGAAATAGTATTTCTTGAGTTGCCTAGTTATTCTCCCATTGACATGTTTCATGTCCTGTCCCAGATCAGGGTCACAGTCCCACTCCTTGAGATGATGAGGATCAATGATCATAAAAATAAAACTGTGGCTATCATCAATAGTATTGTAGGAGGCAATAAGCATAATGTAGGGGCTGATGCACCTAACACAAGTGTTGGTTCAACAAAGGGTAATGAGTTGGAAGTGAAAGTTAGAGAAAATCCTGAGATATACTTGGGAACTACTATCATAGCAAACCCAAGTTTGGTCAATCCTTTCTTTTTAAGTCTAATCATTGATGGAAAGATACTCAGGAATTGTATGATTGATTTTGGAGCTTCGAATAATGTCATAACCATTAAGATCATGGAGGAAATGGACTTGAAAGTTGATAATACATATGGAAAGTGTTATGACATGGATTCAATGGAAGTCACTGTCATTGGTGTGATCTATGAAGTTACATATAGACTAGTTGCATTTCCTGATAAGGAATTATTAATGAGTGTCACAATGGTGGACATTCCCCCTACTTATGGGATGTTGCTATCTAGACAATGGTGTGCCTCTATGGGGGGAAGTATGAAATGTGATTTTTCATTTGCTACTTTTTCTATTGACCAAAAAGACATTAAAATCACTAGAGAATCAAGGTTTTGGTACATGATTGAGCTAGTTGAAGAACCGAAGGAGCCCCCAATAATTAATGTTGTGGACATAGGCCTTGATACTTTTTGTTTAGAGGAGTGGAAATAGGATATGGAAGAAATTAAGCCTACTCCAATAGTTAAATAAATCACACAAAAATCTCAGGAGAATGTCCTGTGGACACTCTATTTTGATGGAGCATGTTCAAAAGAAGGATTAGGTGTTGGAGTCATTCTTATCTCCCCTCAAGGTAAGATGGTTAAATATTCTTTCTTATTAAATTTCCATGCACCAATAATGTAGCCGAGTATGAAGCCTTGTTACTTGGTCTAAAGTTAGCTTTTAAGCATGGAATAAAAATGTTAAAAGTATTTAGAGACTTTGAGCTAGTGGTGTCCCAAGTCAGATCAAAATTCATTGCTAAGGACAAAAGATTGAGGTAGTATAGGAATGAGGTATGGGATACCATTGAATCATTTGATGACTTTGGATTAGACTCGGTAGAATGGGGACAGAATGCCAAAGCAGACATATTGGCTAATATCGTTGTCAAACTTGATGATGTAACTTTTGATGGTGTCTCAAGGATTGAGGTACAAACTAGGCTAGTAGTTCTTGATAACATCTACAACTGAAAGGTGTTTGATGACAATAGTGAAATATTGAGATTCTTGCATTGTGTGGATAGATATGAGAATCAGGAGATTGATTTAAGTGCCCATGTAGTGGAAGTGGGTGGAAAAGAGACATTGTTTAGTAATGAGATAATCCAGCTTAAGATTAATAAAATTCCTAAAGGTTTAGTGGCACTTGAAAGGGTTTTGATGGCCTAGATATATCTAATGTTAAGTCCAAAAGTGCACACAAATAAGATCTAGAGAAATCAACTTGGGGATAGATGTCGCCCCTAAGAAGGTATATATAGGAAAGAGAATGAAACCACATGTGAAAACCATGTTGATTGCATTATTATAGAAATACAAACATGTTTTAGTTTGGTCTTATGATGATTTGAAAGCCTACAAAGAATACATTTTTCAACATGAAATTCCACTAAAGTCTAATACAAAACCTTTTAGGTAGAAACAAAGGCTTATCAATCCTACCTTAAGGCCCAAGATGCAAGAGGATCTCACCAAATTAAGTGATGCTGGAATTATCAAACCCATAAGACACTCATGATGGGTGTCTAATCTAGTTCTTGTCAAAAAGAAGAATGGTGACTTAAGATTATGTGTGGATTTCGGGAACCTAAATGTTGCATCTTTAAAAGATAATTATCCTTTACCTAATATGGAAGCGATGTTGCAAAAGGTCACTGATTTTGAATTACTTTCTATGATGGATGGATTTTTTGGCTACAACTAGGTCATGGTAAGGAAATTAGAGCAATATAAAATGGCCTTTACAACCCCGTGGGGAACTTATGTCTATGTCAGGATGCCTTTTGGTTTGATAAATGCTAGTGCCACTTTCCAAAGAGCTATGTGTGTAGCTTTTGCTGATTTTATAGACTTACTCCTTGCTATCTATCAAGATGATCTAACTACCCATAGTAAGAAAGAAGAAAACCATTGCTCACACCTTGAGCAAATATTTGTTAAGGCCCTAGAGTATGGCATTTCATTAAATCCCAAGAAATGTGCTTTTGGAGTTAAGGAAGGAAAGTTAAGGAAGGAAAGTTGTTGGGACATATTTTTTCAAAGGAAGGAATCAAGATTGATCTTGAAAGAGTGGCGGCTATTGACAAGATCACATCACCAAGGAATGTCAAAGGTATTTATTCTTTATATGGGAAGATAAAAATTTTAAGAAGGTTTGTTACTAACTTTGTAGAAATAGTTAGGCCTCTATCAGAGATGATCAAAAGAGGAGAAAAGGTGCCATAGTCAAAAGAGCCCCTCAAGGCTTTTCAAGCTATCAAAGATGCTATCAAGGCTGCACCAGTCTTGAAAACTCCAGACTATGCCAAACCTTTCCAGTTATTTACATTTTCCTCTTTTCACACCATAGCTAGAGTTTTGTTGCAAAAAATGATGAAGGGTATGAATAACCAATTTCCTTCTTTAGAAAATCCTTGCAAGCAGCCGAACTTAAATATGACACCATTGAGAAGCAAGCTTTCACCTTGGTTAAGGCTGTAGAAAATTTCAAGACATATTTGATTGGTGCGACAGTGGTGGATTATGTCCCAAGTGCAACGGTCAAGGACATATTCACTTAGCAAGAAACTATGAGCAAAAGTTGTAGATGGGTAAATAGGATTCATGAATTCACCATAGATATCTAGATTACCAAGTTAGTAAGAGGCCAAGGCTTAGCCAGGCTTATGGTTGAATCCAACTTGGAGGCCAACCAAATCAACGAGGATGAATTAGAAAATGTTTCTCCCATTTGCGACATGCAAACATGTGGTTGGTACTGAAGGGTTGTTGAATACTTGCAAACCATGAAATGCCCGGATGGCATGCCAAAGAATGAGAGAACCCTGAAGTTACATGCCATCAAGTATGTTATCATTGATGGTGAACTCTTGTGGAGAAGCCTAGAGGGTGTGCTACTCAGATGTGTGGACGATGATCAAGCAAAAGACCATTTGATTGAAATACATAAAGGAGTGTGTGGATGCCATTATATGGCCAAGACAATAGTGAATAAGGTCTTAAGGGCTAGGTTTTGGTGGCCCATAGTATTCAAAGATGCACACCAACTTGTGCAAAAATGTGATGCATGTAAAAAATTCATAGGAAAATTGAATTTCTCTAGTAGTTTACTGCTCAGACCAGTTTCAACACTAGCCCCTTTTCACCAGTGGGGTATTGACTTTGTTGGAGAAATGGTAGTAAAATCTAGTGGGGGACATGCTTGGATTTTCGTTTCTATTGACTATTTCACCAAGTGGGTTGAGGCCATCCCCACCAAGAAATCTACTAGCAAGGTAGTCATTGATTTCCTGTTGAAGAATATTTTGAGTAGATTTGGTGTCCTTGAAAGAATTGTGAAAGACAATGCAAAGTTCTTTAGGTCTAAATAGTTTATGGAGTTTTGTAATGAGCATGGTATAAATGTATCATATGGATCCCTACATCATCCCCATGGAAATGGATAGGTTAAATCCAATAATAAAAGCCTCATGAATATTATTAAACAAGTTCTTGACAAGAATAAGAAGTTGCATGGTTTTGATAATGGAGACATGTTTCAAGAAAAATAATAGCCCATATTATTTATGTGGTTATATAAATCATTGTGGGAATGTGTAGAAACATGGGGGGACTAAAAATGTGGTTGCAATAACTTTTTAGTCCATCCAAGGAATAACACACTTGAATTATATATGTCATAAAGAGAGAGAGAGAGGGGTGGTGAAGAGATAGAGATATGGGAGAGATAGAGATAGGGATGGAGAAGGAAATTGAGAGAGGTCCAGAGAACATAAACCTCCTCTTCACTCTCAATCACACAATGCTCTCCCACAATAGATAATTTCTATTCTATCCTCCCTTGATTCCTTTGTGATAGAATTTGGGGGTGAAATCCCCCACACCCCCTTTCAAGAACTTGGATCCAAACATAACTGAAATAAATAGGAAGATAATTAGGTTCCACTACCAGTAATTATGAGATATAGATAAAGAGAGGGAAATATAAAAGGATAAATATGGAGAGATACAAAAGTAAGTAGAGATATGGATATAGAGTTTTAGGAAGAGGGAGATAAATAGATAGGGAGGTAAGAATAGAGAGGGAGAGATAGAAATACAAACACACACACACACACACATAGAGAGAGATATCAAGATGGAGAGAGAGAGAGGGGAGATAGGGAGAGAGATAGAGAAGAAGATATATATTAATATGGAGAGGGAGAGGTATAAAGGAGATGTAGAGATTAAGATAGAGAGAGGAGAGGGATAGAAAGAGATGTAGAGATAAATATAGGAGTCAATGTAGGATCATGAGGGTCCAAACTAGGCCCTTGAGCGGCAATAAAAATTAAAAAAAATAAAGTTAGACAACTTGACATAAAAATTTTAATAGGTTATGAACATAATTTGAAAAATATGTAAGAAAATTATATGTAGAAAATTGAATGTAGTTTCTAAGATACTAGTCCTATTTTGGAAAAAAAGTAAATCTATTTGGTGAAATTTTGAGATTTCAATACAGTACTAAATTTTAGAATAAATAAAAAGTAGGTGTATGTCTGACCAACCTAAGTACAAGAAAAAAATAATATTATTTTTTTGAAAGTTTCAATATAAGTAGAGGAAACATTCCCAGATGTGCCACAATTGTTTTTATAATTTTTTTGCAAGTAAATAATTAGTTATGAATTTTTATTTGAATTTTTTTTAAAAATATTAAAATTTGTTTGTTTGATCACCATAACTTGGTCAAAAACTTATGAAAATCATTTTTTTATCCTATAGTATGGGAAACATAGAATGTGCCACATCTTTAAAATTCAAAAAACGTGAAATCATTCAAGAATTATAGATTTTTTCAATCAACCTATCAATCAAGACTTTAGTCAGAATGCATGTAGAAAATCAATAATAATTATCTTTTAATTTCAAATAAACTTCATATCTTATATTGGTGGAAAGCTAACAATTTTATTAAGAAACTCTTTTTGTTTCATAGAATTCAAATTAAAAGAATATCTTTAGCCTCATATCGCCATTTTTGGATCCCCATCATCCTACACTCTCCCATAGAGGGAGATAGAGGGAGAGATGGAAAGAGATAGGAAGAGAGAGATAAAAAGAGATGGAGAGATAGAGGGAGAAAGATAAACATAGAGATAGGAATTGATAAATGGATATAGGTAGAGAGAGGGAGGGAGGAAGAGAGAGGTGGATAAAGGGATGGATAGAGAGAGATATAAATGTGAGATGAAGTGATAAATAGATAGAGATATAAGGATATTATATAGAGAGAAGGGGGACAAAGAGAAGGAGGGGGAGTTTGAGATATAGAGGTAGAGAAAGGGAGAGGAATAAGTAGAGACAAACAGATAAAGAGAGAGGGATAGAGGGAGAGATGGATCAATATATATAGAGGTAGAGGAGAGAGGGAGAGGGAGAGATATATAAAGGTTTTCTATCATCAGATAGTGCTATGTTACTAAGAGAAGAGGATTTTTCAATAGATTAGATGTAAGTTTTTATACTATGATGAAGTGATATTTTTTCTTCTAAAAAATGTTTTTTATAACCCTTCCTAAAAATCAAGTGATATATAAAAATAAATATAAAAACTAGTCTAAATCACATGATTTTAGGCTATTTTCCATCTTTTTAAAAACATGAGCTTATTTTAGAAAACATATAAATAATCCAAATTCATGTGATATAGACTAGTCTTTCTTTTTTTCATAATGCTAGCACATTACAATGCTTTTATGCACATTGTAATGCTAGTTTTCTTAATATGGGTGTATTACAACACTAGTGCATGTTATAATGCTAAGATATTTTAATTCAAGCACATTATCACACTAGTGTGTTATAGTGTGGGAATGTTATAACACACTCGTGTTATAACTTTACCTTGAAAATACCAACCCTTAGGGTTGGATTTTCCTTGGGAATCTAGCAAAAAGAGTTAGACTTGCATGTCAATGCCTAAAGATGTGTTTTCTAAAAACTATAAAAAACACCTAAATATCAAGTGTGTCCTCCATTGAGTTTTCATGTCTTTCAATGTTGATCTAAAAAGACACCACAATAATGTCAAGCTCTCTCTTACATTTATAACCACATTGTTTTTCTACATCTAGAATATGTTAAGGTTTTGATCTTTAATTTATTTTGTCGCATCTTCGTTTTTTTTAAAACCTATATAAATAGTATTTTTGGTGTCATTTTTTCATTCATCTAATTTTTTTTATAAAAAACACTTTTAAATTCAAGAATTTATTGTATACACGTTCAAACAAAATTGACTTTGGATTTGTGTCAGAAAAATAGGGGGAAGAACAGTTATATTTTTATATTTTAGGATGTATCCATTTTGAAAATTAGTAAAAAATCATATATTTGAATTATAAAGTTGATAGAAAAATTAGGCATAAACTACTTTGTGTTAGCTAATTTTCTAGTAAAGCAATTTTTTAAATACTACAAAAAAGTTAACATTTTAGGGGTGTACACCAAACATTATGTTATATTTTTTTGATAAAAATATGAGCACTTTGTGTGCTAAGAAAGTAGATTTAGAGCACTTAGACTCTTTCTTGTTGCATCTTCAAGTTTTGAGAATAAATATTTTCAATTTCTACTTCAAGCTCAATTTTTAACAATTTTAGAAAATAAGATGTCTACTTAAGACCCTTTTTTAGTTTCCCATTTCCATGCACACACCCTTGTAGGCCTGCATGTATATTCTTTATCAGTAGCTAGGGAGTACCAAATTATATGGGATCCCTTAACATTTTAGGCACTAAGGCCTTACACAAGGTAGATTCTACCTATCACTACTTGAAAGTATATTGTGAGTAAAATATTTCGTCTAAATGATTACTAATGGACCACAACAAATGATGGTTAATTTTTTCCTATCTAAGATGAACAATGATTGATATGTGTATCCTTGATAGACCTCAAGGGCATGTGAGGAAAAATCCATAGATGAAAGGAAAAGTAATTCAAATAGCCTAGAAAATGGGTCAATCAACCCTTAACCTTCACCTCCTTAAGGCATAAAGTTCTTTTGGGATTAGCTTGAAAATTTGAGATATTACTTCTAAGAGGTGTGTCTTTCAAGTAATCCTTAATTTTTATACTTTCCTAAAATACTAGAGTTGATGTCATCCTCTAGGGTGATTGAATCCCTAGATAGGCCCCTAAAAGGATGATCCAAATAATTTTGATCACCCAAGATCACATAAAACATAAGGGGAGAGCATACATGATTGAGATAATTCAAATAAAATGATAAATTAAAAAGAAACTAAATCAATATTTTGATCTCTAATATCACCCAAGGATGTGAGGAGAGAATATAAACTTGATTAGGACTCACAAATAAAACATACAAAAGCTATCTCCCCTTAGAAATTGAAGTGTGTCTAAATTATTGATAAAAATACCTTAAATGATTATGAAGGGTACACAATCTCCTGAGATGGGGGTGAATTAGTAGATCAAATCTATTTAAAAATCATAACTCAAATACATATATTATAAATGAAATTTGAATCAAAGCATATATTAATGATCAAGGAACAACATAAGCACACACATCTACACATGAGAACATTAGATATATGTGGAAACCCAAGATGGGAAAAACCATGGTGTGAATAGCTTCTTGGATCTGTTGTCCAAATCCAACCTCACAAAACAAAAATATAGAGTGAATTTTACAATATGGAGTAGGTACCAACCTACCAAAGACACCAATCCCCTTTTTTTTTTATAGGCACAACCTATAGGAGACACTAATCTCCAATAAATCAATACAACAAGAAGAACACTAATCCTACCAAATTACATAGATAATGCTTGTGAATATTTAATTGTATCCTAAGGCATGTCATACACTTCTAGACTGGCTATAAACACTATTCCACACTTCTTGTGATCTTTTGATAATGGTGCACACTTTGAAATGCAACCCACATTGAAGAAATATAACGTCATGATCATTTCCTTGTATTTTCACTTTCTTCACTTTATCAAATTCAAATTATGCATCCATTGAATTGATGAATATATACATGGCATTGCATTAACACTTCTTCTATGTCGATTATGGGTTTGCAAATAACCAAGATGACATAAGGTGGAATTAAATTCAAATTACATGAAACATGTAATACATTGGTCCAAAATAAAATTTTAATTGCTTCCAAATAAACATGATGTTGTATGCTATGACAAGAACCTTAATCAAGTCCTATCTTGATACCACATGCAATATTTGAATTTTGCACACTACTAGTTGTCGTACATGCCTTGAACACAAAATAATTAATAGGAATGCACAAAGAACCTTCTATCATGTATTATTTTTGCATTTTAAACATCTCATCCAAAAAATTAGGAATATGATAGAACTAGTGTAGACATACTCTCCTCTGAAACCATAAAGAAAATTTACATATTTGAAAGAAATGCTAACCATAATTGTATTGCCCAAGAAATATCTCTTCCTTGAGAATTGAGCTAAAACATTTTGGTACAGACTCCCATATTACCTCTATCATAGTGAATACATGAATGCATAATATTGCAAGCATACATCAATCACACACACTTTTGGAACTATATCTAGTAACATATATTTTTGCAAATCTCTACACCTCAAAATGGAAAGGGGATTATAATGATAATTCATTCACTACATATCCTTACACCTTGGACATGATGAACTTCTTTAAAATCAATGATAACCTTTTTTCAATATATTATAGCTAAAAAAACTATTAATTATAGTTTTAGATATGGCCTCTAAAAATAAATTACAAGTTACACACATAAGGGGTTTGATAGAAAAATAATCAAAGAAAATGATTAGAAATATTTAGTGACATTGGTGAGTTAGAAAATGGTGAATACACCAAAATATAGAGCTCACCCATGTTGAATTATAAATACATATGTTGAAAGGTGAAAAAAGTAAAAAAAAATATATGATGTTGAACTACTAAAATGGTTTTGAATAAAATAATTTGTAATTATATATGTTTTTGATAAGAGGAGAAATAAGTAGTGAATGGACCCAAAACCATCAGGTTTTGAAAATCCAAACAAGGGTGGACAAGCTTCCTAAAGAGAATACAATAAAGCCTAGAAACAAAACAAAGACAAACTAGCAGCCAAAATCAACTGTCCAACACATAACCAAGATAATACATGTATCTTAAACCCATTGGTTTTGATGGGACCAACAACCCAATACAACTAGGTTTTGGCAGGGACCTTGAACCCAAGAGAAAATCTTGCAACAAAAAGGCAATAACATACCAATCACTCAGGAAGATTATTCTCTCCATACCACTGGTAGAAAAAACTACGTTATAGGTTTGCAAAAGCAAAGCCCCAAAAGTATACAAAATATTTCCCAAAAATGTACCCTCTCCACCTCTATAGGAGAGATCATCACAAAAGCTTGAGGCTCCAATCATGTTCCATAAATACCAATTTCTCACTCCACCTCTATAGGAGACAAGACCAAGCTCATCCAACCCACCACAGCCACAACACTCCAGCACACCAAAATTCCACCTCAATAGAAATTGGATCCCTCGTAATGGGAAAATCCAAAAGAGACCATCCACAAAATACACCTCAACCCAAGAGGGAGATGACTCCACCTCCAAAGGAGAGGCCTTCACCTCAAAAGAAGACCTAGTATTCAGAGAGAAGGAAGAGACTATAGTGAGAAGGAGGACCTTAGCAAGAAACAATAGATGCAACAAACAACCCAGAGGAAGTGAGAAGAATACAAGGCCAATAAATAAATCCCCCAAGCCATCCTACTACACCAATCAGAACTAGAAATAAGCCTCTTCTTCAACCCAGAAATCCCAAGGACACCTGAGCAACCACACACTCCCTACAACAAATAGCAAAGCAGAAGGGGAAAATGCACCACACCAGAAAACACAAAGCACCATAGACATTCCATGTCAGAAAAACCCCCAAAAGATAGACCCCAAGCAGAGAACACATAGACGTAATGAACAACCCAAAGGCAGTGAGAAGAAGAAAAGGCCAACAAATAAAGCCCTCAATCCATCCTACTACACTGAGCAGAACAAGAAATAAGCCTCTTCTTCAACCCAGAAACCCCAAGGACACCTGAGCAACCACACACTCCCTGTAGGGAACAACAAAGTAGAAGGGGCAAACACACCACACCAAAAAACACAAAGGGCCATAGACTACCCCTCCAACACTCAGCATTAACCATAGTAGCCTCAAAAGTATTAAAGCCAAGGGAGAAGCCAAAACCTAGCATAGGGAAACCAAAGACCCTTCCAACCACTGCATCTTCCCCCCTCAGAGAAACCCCCAACCTCTTTCAAGGACCTCTCAACACTGCACCCATCAGCTCCATTGCTTTCCTTCTCAGCTCTAAAATAGATGACTCCTGCACAACAATCTAAAGGAGCACGAACCTTCACACAGGCCTTCCACCTCAGATGATGGTCCCAAACAATCACTTCCCCCTACCATCACCATCCTCTGATTTGGATTCCTCCTCTCCCGCCTCTATAGATATCAAACTACCTCTGCTACTCCTACTCCCACCCAGATTCCTCATTTTTTTGAAACACCTAAATATATATGTTGATTTATAAATGTATATGTAAAAGCATAGAGTAGGGACTTTTTCCTAGGCATGGAACATTGAGTTATATCAAATACATGCAAAAAAGTGATATATACATAGGAAATGGAGAATGTCAGATGATAAATAGTTCAAGGTTGTTTAAAAGGATATTTTGGAAGTATACCCCCTACAAGACTAATTTTTAATAAAAAAAAATGGTAGTTTGGTTAGAAATCAATAGAAATGCATTTTAAATTCATAAAAGTAGAACTACCAAAATACATGATAGATACGTCAATTTGAAAGTTGATATATATTAAAATATGTTAAAGCTATAAAGATCATAAAAAGAGTATGTTAAACCTACAAAAATTTAGATTAGGAGAAAAATGGATAGCACAACAACCTATAAAAGTGAAATTATATATTAGAAAATTGAGAGTCAAAAGGGTGAAAATTAGTTGGACACATGTTAGAAGAGGTCATTGAGTGGATACATCACTTTGTAGTGGATAGTTAAAACACAAAGCACATATGTCAAACTATAAATGTATATTGCCAAATTGTAACCTATGATCATGAAATATATTATAAACATAAGAACATACAAGGGTCTTACTAGGTGTGCCAAACATGCGTACATGAAAATTGAAGCATGTAAATGAACTAAATAAATTAACCCATTTACTAACAATTAAATGCAAGACTCAATTTAAGCTTAAATTTTAGTAAACCTCATAAAAATATGAAAATAACTCACCAAACTAACCCTTGTTGCATAATGGTAGCATGGTTGTACTCAAGATTATTAAATTTATTTATATGTGAGTGCTCTTCTCTTCAACATATAAGTAACAAAACTCACAATCATTTATATTTTTATGCATGTTTCCTACTTTGAAAGAAAATTTCTATAGATATTCTTACTCATACTTAAGTGTAGTGTCAAAAAAAGTAATCCTTTTCCACACTTAGTTTGGATAATTGACATAAATTTGAATTAATTATGTCTTGGAGTGGTGTTGTAATGTGTTGTACACATTCACATCATTCTAGGATCTTTATTTGACTAAAATGTACCTTAAGTTTTCCTTTGCAAGGGTGTTGTAAAGTGTTGTAACACACTTTGACACTTTTCTAGGGTTTATTTAAGTAATTAAGCTTAATAGGCCCCTTTAATGAAATATACTTAATTTATATCTTATTTAGGTTTTATAAAGTGTTGTAACACACTTTCACACTTACCTAGGGTTTCATTAATTAATTGTGGTTAATTATAGTTTATTGGCCCTTTTAATTCAAATTCAAACCCTCCTTTCAAGGATCCATCCTGACACCCAATAATGGTATGGTATGACATTTAATTTGGAAAATTTGATGCCCTAATAAGTGCTACTAGGACCCATTCGCCTTTACTAGTGCAAGGTGTCCTCTCCACATAAGACACCCCTTTCTATGCATTTTTGAGGTGGGCTTTGATGTACTTTCACCTCCCCGAAGCGTGGTCTTGGAAATTGTGCCAGGACCCATTCACCTTTTTGGGACACCCCCTTTCTATGCATTTTTGAGAAGGGTTTTTGATGTTATTTTGTCCCCTCGAAGTATGGTCCTAGAAATTTGTGCTAGAACCCATGGATTCACCTTTAGTGGAAAATTGGTACTCCCTTATTAAGACCCCTCTTTTTGAATTTAATTGTGGTGTAAACCTTATAATTTTAATACCCAGATCTAAGACCAGCTTGAATTGTTTGAATTTCAAGTTTAATCTCTATATTTAGTATAAATAAGGGGTTAATTCACATAGTTTCATCTAATATTTTCAAGAGAGCATCCTAATACTTTATAAGAGCATTGTAGAGCACTTCAATCTTGAGCAATTCAATGATATTTCAAGGTAGATTATCAAGATTTTATTGTAGCAATTCAAAGTCATTTCATCATGTCAAGGGTTTATTTCATTCATGCATGTTGTTGAGCTAAGAAATTTGATGTAGCATTGAAGATCCATCTTGCAAGCATTATTTGAGATCAAGATCTACATTTTTCATGGCCACTTCATGTTAGATTGTAGATTTGCATTCAAAGACAACATCCAAGGTATCATCAATAACATGTTTCATGTTTCATGCTTCATCTCATTTATTTCATCACTTGGTTTAATTACCTACAAGGGGTTTGACCAAGGAAAACCCCTATCCACTTTAACAATCAACAAGTTTTTCTTCCTTTGAGTGCGTGTTTGTAGATTACAAATTGGAATCAAAATCATCAAAGTTGTCAAGTTACAAAAATTGTCATCTACATTGTAAGATCATGGAAAGAGCTCCATAGAATTAATTTCTGACTTTCAAGAGCTAGAAACCTCGTAATTGAGAGTGCAAACATCAAAGAACAAGACCCAGAAATCAATTTTTTGAAACCCTAAAAGTATCAATTTGCCACTAAAGGTGAATGAGTCCTCTATAGCTCAGAAAAAATAATTGTTTGACCAGGTACATAGCTTTTTATTCTCTAAAAACTTCCCTCATAGTTGCTATAATAGTTAGGTATCATTTTTTATTGTAATTTGCATTTTTTTTCCCTCATAATTGAATGTTTTAATAGGAGAAAGAATTAGTGGTTTATCATCTTGTTCATTCATGGTGGTAAACCCTACTTTTTCTATTAAGCATTAAGTATTTTTAATGAATTCTTAGATAAAATCACAATAATTAGCTATGAGACATTTTAATAAATAATTATATATTAAAATTATTATTTTAAAAATAATATAGTATGTTATTCTAGGTATGATGATCTTAGAGTACTATTTTCTATGAACTAACTTTTTTCCTACAATAATTAAGGATAAACTACCATAACCAAACTTATTGTATACATGTAGCCAATATTATATTTTCCTACTACTATGCGGTGGTAATGGTCACTTCTTTATAGTAAGAAATGAACCTCACCAAAAAATGAGTGATAATCCAAAAAAAAATTTCCAAGATGGTAGAATGTGAAGAATTGAGAAACCTAGTTGTTCATCCCTATATTTCTCAATGACGTGCTTTTTTTAAGCAAAAGTTGGAGTGTCTTAGTAGGATTTTTCATCTTTAATTTTCCTAGTTTTGTTCATATTTCTAAATTAAGAAGTTATTTTCCTATGTAATAGGGAGAGATTGGATAAGTGTGACATTAATTGTTTTATATCAATAAATGTATGAAGTGGAAGGAGGTCTATATAGCATGTAATTTAGCATATCTAGGATATGACTTTTTCTATATGTATAAAGAGATTTGAAAAGATAATTTGAAAAGGGGATTTTTCTTGTGATATGGCTTCTTTTATCATTTTAATGCTATGAGTTATTTGAGGTGATGAATTAACTACTAGTTCAAATAAATAAAAGGAAGGTACAACTAGTTCCCAAGAAAAGGCCCACTTTAGGTGAGGTATAATTAGCATTTGTTTTGGTAGTTTAGATTCTTATGATCTTAGCTAGACCTACATGTTACAATTTATTTACCATATTTAATATGTCAAATCAATAGCTTAAATTAATTTGTAGAGAACCTATAGGAATTATGTATAATTTCTCATTAATTAAAAGTTTGTAGAATAATTTTTTAATTTAAGTACAAAATTTAATTCTCTTGTTTTTCTATGTTTATACAACTTTAAGAATTTAGCTCTTAGAATTTTTTATTTTTTAACTTTTAGTACCATCACCATGCCAAGTGAATATGTCCATGGGTTGACAACATTATCCAATAGGTTTCTTGATAGAGGATTAGAATATCAATTGAGTTGCATGTATTCCTTAGCTACATCAAATTTATTGGGGATTAATGAATTTTCACAATAAGGTTACATTTCATGAAGTCCTCAAAATGGTTTAGGATGGTCCCAATTTATAGATCTTTGACCTAAGGATTGGATGGCTAGGATAAAGGGCTAATATAGGTTGGGACCTTTGGTCTAGGTGAGAGGAGGACAAGTTTCCTCACATGCTTGTTTGATAGAAAGGGGGGCAAGATTAAAGGGAAATCTTTGTGGAGACCCCCTTGGAAAAAGGTACTTGGGAGTACTCTTGAGGGATGGGCAAGTACTTTGACCCATGTGACATGTACAAAATGTCATGCTTTTGTACACCTTGGAGGAATGTACATGATTTGAAGGGAGTTGATTATGATTTATCATGTTAAAGTGGGGATAAAGGGAGTAATTGATCTTAGCCCACTTAATGGAAAGTGGAGGAAATAGATAATTAAATAAGTAAATATGTTTATTTAATTCTTTGGATGAAGATATGAGAAATTATATGAATAAATATTTGGATTTATTTATCTAAGGTAGACTATAATGTCAAGATGATTAAATGATTCTAAACTAGAAACAAAGTATAAGTGAATAGTGACTTCACTAATTAAATACTAAAATATGATTTTATTAACAAGGGGATGCCAATTGGATATATAAGGATGTATCAATTTTAGGTGTCTATGAGAACCAATTATAATAGTTACACACAAAGCTATGATTTTTTTCATAATTGTTATATAACTATAATAAAATACATTTACATAATTCTACAAAAGATAAAGAATATTAAATCACAATTACTAAAGAAATATATTTGTGATTATTACACAACTACAACAAAAAATATTTATAACAATTACACAACTAATATAAAAAATCAATCATTTCTCCTTTTCTTAACATTAAAATATACAAAATTAAATAACATAATTTTAAATTTAAAAAATTATCTTAATTTATATAACTTGAACTCTTCTTTAATTTTTTTTTATAGAACTAATCTGGATAGAACAATGCTGCCAAAAAGGATAAAACATTTTGAATACAAATAATGTTATTAGTGGAATCTAAACTCTCAGTATCTTATGAAAGTATGATTGGCTAGGTTTCTTGGGGGTCCTTCGACCTTTCCCTTGCTACTAAGCTTGTTAAGTTTCTGACAATGCTCCACTCATCCTCATTAGCTTTTCCAAAAATATATTAAAGCTACTATCCACCTCTGTTTGGCAAAGAGCAGGCACAGTCCTTTACTCTGTGGTATTGAGAGTGGCAATGGAAAAACCAAAAATTCTCTGCATAAAACTCTAAAATTTTCTCATATACTTTAATTATATAGTACAGTACTTTTCACATGCCAAAGATGACATACATGAGATGCAATCTATTATTCTCCATGTTTTGTAATGCCCAAAAGAAGATTTTAAACTTGTTCAACAGCTCAATCCACAATAAAGCTTTACTACCAACATACCGTGGGCATATCACTCATTCACTTCTGTATTGTCTTGTCAAGGGGTTGATTGAATCCAAACATGCGCATTTGATTCATTTTGTGTAGGTATTGTCATATCAAAGGATGGTGCAATCGTGCAGTTCATTCGATGGGCGTCATGCAGGCTGATTAGAATTGTACAATCTTGTCATGAAAATTTGCTTGTATTTATTATCTGGGACTGCAATGACTTTATGGATGATGAGGCATTTCTTTTCCTGGCTATTTCTTCTTGTGCTTGTTTTGCAGAGCTGATGTCAATGGCACAATGTCAGAAGTGATCAGGATGCCTTACAACATATAGCCAGGATAGTTCAGGGCACATATCTCAACTGGGCATTTTATTAAATGGGTAACCATGCCTTCTCAGTCATTTCAAATTTTGTTTGAAGGTGGGTTTTTATTGCTTACCCAACTGACAACTATGGTCTTACGATACTTTCCTAATGAAATTTCTGTATTACTCCATTACTGATGAACCCTAGCACGGTGGGTTTTTATTGCTTACCCAACTGACAATTATGGTCTTACTATACTTTCCTAATGCAATAGTGGGTTTTTATTGCTTACCCGACTGACAGTTATGGTCTTACTATACTTTCCAAATGCAATATCTGCAGTACTTACTTCATTACTGATGAACTTTAGCACTGCAGTAGAGGCTATTCTTGAATGAAATGAACTGAAAGATCTAGTATACAATACAGAGGGAAACGTTATAACTGGGTTTATGGATAATTCTTCTGCAACAGTGGAATTTTAGGGTTTCGACTCAGAGTCATGATGACATCATATTGACAGCCATTATTATTGGTATTATGGCAATGACAGGAATAACTGTTTCGCAAAGACAGTCAACATTATCTTTAATTAGGTGGTGGAATTATGGTACACTGTAGCATGTATAGCATCCCCAGATTGATTACAAAATCCATTTCTGAACAGTGGACTGTATTATACAATTCAGCAGCTTTGCATGCAGAAGAATCCATATTAATTTCCATCCCAATCTTGAAAGCGAATTAGATAGAGTGTTGCTGTCATGTAGCAGTGAAAACGAGTTATCATATGAAGCCACCCACATTTTAAGGGATCACAAAATTTATTCCATGATTCTAGCGAGTTATTTTGTGGACAGACTGAATCAGTAGCTGTAGACTAGGGTTGTGGAAACTGGAAGATATTTGTCACCAGCTGTGCTTAAATTATAACGTGGAAAAAGGAAATGGCCAATACGTTTTTTGACCAGAGTACAGGATATGAGGTGGGCAAATAGTTGGCGAAAGGTGGGCTTCCTCCAAAGAAAATCTAGGAGAGCCTTTTTAAACCCTTGGATTTTTTTTAATTGAAGAAAGCTGGAGTGGAATAGTCCAACCCCTGTAATGATCACCTATATTCTTTAGGAGTATGTTGTATTTTGTATGTAGGTGAGGCATCTACGTTAGAAAAAGGTAACCTTTAGAAAAGTGGTCTTAAAGGTTGAATGCCATCAACTGTTTTTTATTCAATGAACAATGTCATTTTTTTACTATTCTAATTCATTGCTTCATTAACTCTAATTTAATAATTAGTTGGTATGGCTTTTTATAGCGTATGAAATTATGTAAGACTGTTTTTGGATTCAAGTATGTATATATTTTTGTCGATGTTTCACTGAATTCGGGGTTCGAACATAAAGAAGAAAAGAGTAATGGTTTTGATTGCAGACTTAACTTTTAAATGAGGTAGGGGAAGAACATGATAGGAGGACTGATAAATGATGAACTATAAAAGAGAAAAAATAAATTAAAACAAAAGAGAAAGAGATAGGAATACATATGTAAAGAAAAATAGAGGTAAAATGCATGAGAAATTTTATGACTATGTGCTAAAAGGCATATAAAAAGGTAGAATAATATAAAGTAAAAGTATATATTTAACAATATAAATCAAGATATATATATATAGAAAAAATATCTCATATATGTATAACAATTACAAACTATAAATTAATATTATAATATAATATAATATATCTATATTCTACTTAATTATATATTTATCCATTTGGTACAAAATTATATAACAATTTTATATTATTTGTATTGAACTAGAATGACTAAGAGATATTGTTGATCTCTAAAGCTGACACATCAGAAATACAACCTATGGGAAGTTCTACAAATCTGGGACTAGAATGTGCTCTATAAAATAACCTCTGGGGTTTTAAAAATATGTAGTGTCAAAAAAAGTATTCTCTTTTCCATACTTAATTTGAGAATAATTAATAATAAAATGAACATAATGTCGAGTTGATTTAGTGTTTTAATGTGTTTTACACATTCACATTAAGTTTAGTACCCTCTTTAATAAAATGGCCTTAATTGTGCCTTATGTATGGTGTTGTAAAGTGTATCTTTACACTTTCACACTAATCTAGGGCTTTATTAATTAATTGAGGTTATTTTTTCTTAATTGGCTCCTTTAATTCAAATCCAAGCCTAATTAAATGTAAATTCTGAGAGATAAAACTCGACATTCATAACTTTCATTACACAACACTTAATTTTAGGTGTGTGTCCTAGGTAGGTGACCTAAGACCCATTCACCACATGGAAAATTGGTCCTCACTGGGTCCTAGGACCGTATTTTTGTATAAAATTTTACCTTGTCTGAATTGTGTCCTAAGTGGCCTAAGACCCATTCGCCACATGGAAAATGGGTCCTTACTTAGACCTAGGACCCCTCTTTAAAATATGTTTTTGGTGATTTTTTAATGATTTGAAATCCACAATTCAATGTCAACTTGCGATATTTGAATTTCAGGAATTAAGGGTAAGATATTTATAAAGATAAGGTTATTTCACTAAGTTTCATCTAAGCAATATTTATGAGATCAAGAGAAATTCAAGAGCATTTTCAAGGTAGTCAAGGATAGATTATTGAAGATTATTATAACAATCAAGATCCATTTCATCATGTCAAATATTTAGTGCATCATGCATGTTGTTTGAGCTAATGTGGTCATGTAGCATTCAAGGACATTATTTCACATCAAGTTTCAAGATCAAGATCCACATTCATTGAGCCACTTCATGCTAGTTTGCAGATCTACAATCCAAGTTTCAAAAGAAGGATTGGTGAGTTGTGACATTACATTTTTTCATTTATCATTCCCTTCATGTTTTTATTCATTTCAAGGTTAATTACCAAAATGAGGTTTGACTAAGATAAACCCATATTCCCTAACAAAACAATATTTTTCTCCTCTTTGATGTGTGGTTGCAGGTTTTAGGTTGAAGATCATTTAGAGCTCAAATTGGAGAAAGTTGCAAAGTTGTCAAAGTTGCAAGAAAAGTTGTCAAATCACGGAAATTGAGCTGCAAGATTTATTATCAGCTTTTTGATAGTGCCTGACCAAAATCTAGGAGTGCATACATTGAAGAACAAAACCCAAAAATTGATTTTTCAAAGCCCTAGCTAGGATCCATTTTCCATAGGAGGAATGAGTCCTTAGTGAGGTTTAAAAAAATATTTTTTGCAAAAGGTACACATCATTTACCCCTTCCAAACTCTCCCTAAAGTCTATAGGTTCCATTAGTATTATGATCTAGCTTCTAAATGCAATTTATAGCTTGTAATTTGGAGTTTATTTTATGGATTTAATATTTCTCCCCAAAGTACAATTTAGTTCATACCCCTATCCTAACAAAAAGGGAAATTGCAAGATTCACACCATGGGTTGATCACCCTTTGGTTGTTGGTCAATTCTTGGTGTGTATCTTAGTTCCTAAAATGAAAATAGAAGAGTAGGGCCCATTTTCCCTCTTTGGATCCAGATTTCCATTTTTGGGGGAAATCCCCCCCTTACCCTATTTTTCTATGTTTCATTTTGGTGAACCTGATAATCTTACACTATAAATTTTCTAATTTGGAGTGCATTCAAACCCTACATCTACGATTTACATTAGTAAATGCATTTCATCTAGGGTTGTCAAAATTTGCCTTATTTTTCATTGCATATAGAGTCTAAATTTGCATTTTTGCATTGTTTAATTATGAAAAATTCAAAAATGTGCATGCATATTACATTGATTTTGCATAGTGTATTCATATTAGTGTACTTTTCATCCTTCATATTCAAAAATTGGACCAAAATTTCATTTCAAAAAGTGTCATAGTTCATCATTTATCAATCATTGCACTT
This sequence comes from Sequoia sempervirens, assembly GCA_007258455.2. Taxonomy (NCBI): domain Eukaryota; kingdom Viridiplantae; phylum Streptophyta; class Pinopsida; order Cupressales; family Cupressaceae; genus Sequoia; species Sequoia sempervirens. The sequence continues at coordinate 112,741 of VDFB02376913.1, forward strand.
GCATTTCAACATCAAATTTTGGAAAATTATGTTACACAAATACCAATTGGAAACTTGAAACAAAGTACACATCTAATCACTCAAAAATTGCATTTTTCATTTAAAAAAAAAAACTATATAGGGACCCATTAGCCACTGGGTGAATGAGTCCTTGGAGGCCTACAAAAACCAACTTTTTGAGCTTTTTGGTGATCTTCTGTACTTCCTAGGCTTGTTGGTAACATATAGTATCTGTTTGGAAGTTTCAAAAAAAATTGTTTTAAGCATCTAGGTCAAATCATTCATTTAGTGTAGTCATTTTTAAATAATTTCAAAAACTCATTTCAGTATTAAAAATCTTCAGATCTATAGGACAATTATTGAAATTTCTAAAGCATAACATAAGTTGGATATATTACTTCTCATTTTTGCATAAATAGAAGTGTGTTTCCTTTTCAAACATTTAGTGTTCATGGAGTATCACATGGCTTGTATGGTTCTATTTTCTCTATTCATGAACACAATCTAGGAAAGAAAAATAAAACCTTTGACAAGCATGTTGGCTACCCTCCTAATATTTATCGAATTTGTAAGAATTTCATAACACAAGCGGATGCAAGTGTAGACAATCAAGATAATCATAATTGTTCTTCCCCTAATACCTCTCCTATTAGTGATCAAGGTATCTTGGGGAAAGAAGATACAATCATTGAGAATCATGAAAGATTTATTTGTCCCTCTCCTTCTCCCCTTGGGAAGATATTATGGCATAAGAAGATGAGATCATTGACACTACTTTAACTAGTATCCATTCATCTCCCAACACATCTCCTACTCGTGAGAGTGCTTTAATGAAAGAGAATGTAATAATGGATAATCATGAAAATCACATTTGTGAAGAGGACATTTTGATGTTAAAAGATCCAATGATTGAGAGTTATAACATTATTTCTATTTTTCCTAATGTCCCTAACATTTGGAAAGGTCTATGTGAATGAAAGGATCCAATCATTGGTAAGCATGCAAATCATAGTTGTTCTTCTCTTGATGCCTCCCCTATTTTTTATGAAGCTATTTTACAAAATCTAACCATGAAATGTGATGAACCCCTTGTTTACTCCTCTCCTAAAAGATCTCCTACTAGGGTGGATATTATGGCACAAGAGAATGAGACCTTAGAGAAAATGGATGAAATCATGGACAATCATCACAATCAAAATTTTCCTTCTCCTAATATCTCTCCTATTTGTGAAGAAGATCTAATTGATGAGAGTCATGATAATCCTATTTGTCTCTCTTACCCTAGGGAAAACATTCTTGAACAATGTTGATGGTGTTTTCTGCACAGCAACAACTCAGACGGAATGCAATATTCTATCTCTCTTGAAAGGTTATTTTCAACAATAAATTACTGAAAATCACCCCAAGGTCTCTCAGGTGTCAGGTTATGACAATGCATAAACAACTCAGATAATATGTGAAAATGCTGGTAATCACAAAGGGACCTTACAAATGAACAATGCTGGAAGTGAATTTCATCAGATGCAACAATATGGCGATGCTTTCAATCCTAAAACCAACCCAGATTCAAAATAAACAGCAAAAGAGATAAGGGTTTAGAGAGATTCTATTCTATTCTAACTCTTAAGATTAACAATGCAAATGATAAACACTTGAAATGGACCAATCCCAACGAAACCAATCTCTGCTTGACCAAGATTAATCTGCAATCTTACAGAAACAGTGCAATCTTCTAAGGTTTTAAAGATTTTCAGATCATGAACATTCACCCAAGACAACCCAATTGCAGTTGAAATGAATAAATCTCCATAATTGAACTAAGCACAATGAATATAAAGGTCCAGGCTAACTTTACAAAGCAGCTAACAATCAGCTAGCTGCAAAAAGTATGGACCAGGGATTGCTGCAAACACTTCAAACATTAAATCATGAACATTATTGAATCAGATCTAAATCTAAATCTAATAACCATGAGCAATTTTAAAAATAGAATCATAAGAACCATGCAAGATAAGTCAACACAAAAGAGATCACCAGAAAATCACAATGCCTTCAATTGTATTGAATCACCAAACTCCAGCAACAATTCCAATGTTCTGTTACATCACTTGCTCAGAAATTGACTAGCTTCTACCTCTACTCTACTGCTAAATTTGCTCTCTATCAAATCTTCTCCTAATCTCTCACCCCCTTACAAATGAGGCACATATGCCATTTATAGAGAATCCCCCAAACATGTCGGCCTAATTAGATTTTACAATAATAATTGGCCTCAAAACAGGTCGGCCTAATGAGAAATTCAAAAGAGGACAAGATTTGCATTAAATGCATGAATATTATCCATGTCGGCCCACGATCTCCAGCAAGATCAGATTCACGTGCCCTCCAGAAAGTCCTCCAGCTGTAGACAGTTTTGGCACGGATTCTTAGGCAGCTCCCACTTTTGAAAATTTAAATTGAACACTTCCAGATTTCCCACTTTTGGCACGAATCCATATGCAAGTCCCCCCCTTTTAATATTTGTTTAGTCCTGAAAAACAGATATCATCATTAATAGCCCACATGTTCAAATTAAATTTGAATAAAATTTTGACCTTTAAGAAAAACTTACATTTTTAAAAGGAAACTTTCCATTTTCAGAATTTTTTCCATTTTTGGAAACTTTTATTTTCGATTTTTTTTATCTCAAGAAATTTTCATTTTCACGATCATTTTAAAAAATTTCCATTTTTGGAAAATATTTTCGGAAAAATTTCCGTTTCGGGAAACCAGACCAAGGGGAAAATCCGGAAAAATCTGGGCCAGGCGGACTCCAGACCAAAATCCGGGAAAATCCAAGCGGACAGGAATCCGGGAAAATCCAGGCGGACAGGAATCCGGAAAATTCCAGCCAGACAGGATTATGGGGAATTCCAGGCAGACAGGATTGTGGGAAATTCCAGGCGGACTGGAAAATCCCTGATTTTGTTCAAAACCTAGTTTTTTCGAAGCACAACTCGGGGGAAGGACTTGGACAAGCAAGATAAACATCTAAGGACCCCCAAAGGCAATGAGAGCAATAAAATTAAGGGGCCAAAAGACACCAAAATCCAATCCGGGAAATTCCAGGCAGACAGGATTATGGGAAATTCCAGCCGGACAGGATTATGGGAAATTCCAGCCGGACTGGAAAATCCCGGATTTTGTTCAAAACCTAGTTTTTTCAAAGTGCAACCTGGGGAAATCACTTGGGCAAGCAAGATGAACATCCAAAGACCTCCAAAGACAATGAAATCAATAAAATTAAGAAGCCAAAAGCTAGAGCAAAAAGAGGGTCCCCGCTTTCAGTGGGGCGTGTGTGCAAAACTGCACAACAAACAAGAGAATGCCATCATTGATAAGCAAGAAAATCCAACCTTTAATAACTCCCTTACTTGTGATGAAGTCATTTTAGAAGAACCAATCTTTGAATGTCATGAACATCTAGTTTGTTGTTCTCCTAAAAAATCTCCTACTAGGTGTTGACATGGTTTTTGAGACCGTACCAACACAGAATAAAGTTTCCCAATGGATACCCTATCCTCTCTTGAACAAAGTATTCAGCATGCTAAGATTGCGAGTAAGATCATGCTTTCAACTCCAAGGTTCTGAATACTTAGAATACCCTCAGTTGGTTTGATGTGAGTTGCTGTGTTCTCATGAGGGGACTTACACAATTGTTCAATAGCTAACAACAGACAATAGACTAAGGGCTTTGCGTGTAATTCGAATGATTTGGCAAATGAGCACAAGTTTCCTAATCCTAACTGGAAATGAACTGAAATTAAAACAGTGTAGGGCCTAAGAAGTTTATCTTCTATCTAAGGATGAGACGTGGGATCAATCTTGACAAACTTCGACCATACTCTGCTTTGCCTCATGTTGGACAACTTACACAAAGTCGGTGCAATCTTCAAGGGAGTGACAAGAGGTTTTCAAATTATAACTCAACATGTAAGCACCATCAGAATGATGCATACAAACACATGAATCACAATCAAAGTTAAGTTTGTAAAGTTTTCCAATTGACCACACAAGGCAAATCTGCCGTCAGCAAGCCGCTTGTGGTATGGATAAAAATGAAGTTGCCTCAATTAACACCACAAGTCCACAACTAACATCTACTTGCATGATAATGAAAACTATTTTACTTTAAGCTACTTCAAAGATGCTATGTGAATTGGAAGGACAAAGAAGCCTCAACAACTATTCACAACAAAGAAGAATTCACCATCAATGAAAAATCTTTTATTATGAAAGCATACATGACAACTTCTTACAAAGTATCCAAAGGGAAGACTTTCCTTCCTTTTCAATCTAAACTATACTATCAACTATCTAATTTCTCTCTACTCCTTCTCTGCTCTGCTTCTACTTCTAATGTCTAATGAATTACAAATGAGGGGGACTCCCCCTTTATATAGCTAGCCAAGTCCCAAAAGACGGCTAGGGTTACAATCAATAGAGTGGCTAAAATCGTGCCACCTCAGCCCTAAACAAGATTTGCCCTAAAAACTGCCACAAAGGAGAGGGGTAATAAATGAGCCATAATGTCCATTATTCCTTCTAGAAGATTCCATTTGTAGACGCGTTCACACTATTCTCAATCTTCTTTCTTGACGTTTCTCTTCAACTTCTTTGTCACTTGAGCTATACTTAGTCAATTTCTTGCAATTTTTCTTCCTTCGAGGTTGAGATGTTGTCTTGAATCACTTGCTTCATCACTCTAAGTCATCACTGCTTGATCTCGATGTTCCTCCTGCAAAACAAGCAAGGAGAAGAGCATCAGAACACTTCATAATGTAATCTTAACTTACTTACCTAATTTTCATGTAGCCAACTTCCAAGCGTTCATCACCCTTGCATTCAAATTCTTCATGCCTTAGCCAAATTTTCAATCCATCCTCTTCAAGGGCGTATCATCTTTGAGAAATTCATTTCACTAACTGGAGCTCTGACAACCTTGATTTTATTCATCTCTGGCTCAAGAAAACTATCCTCACGAAGAGCTTGGGCAAATTCACCTAGGCAGTTCCTTTCAAATTCATCGCTTAGAGGATTTCACCTTGAAAACACATTTTCTTCACACTTGCCTTAGAAAATTTTAAAATTTCCCTTAGGAAAATTCATCAACCTGGTGCCCATCAAAAATCTTCATCTTGAAGGCCACAGCGAAGCATGGAAGACTTTAAAATCAACTCCTCATCGATAATCTTCAATACCCAGAAGAAAATTTCCCTCTGAATGCGTCGAACTCATGGGTGCATGATGAACGGGTTCATTTAATTTTCTGGAATTTTGAACCTTGGAAAAATAATTTTCAACAATTTATTTCATTTCTTCATCTCCTCTGAGAATTTTGTTGCTCCGACTTGAAAATTTTCATTGACCTTGCGTAGCAAGCACCATCTGACTTCTTCACTGGCAAATTCATCCATGCCTCAAGAAAAATTTCACCACCCTGGGTCTAGGTGTATTTTCTAAGGAACCAAAATATTTGCCTTAGAAAATTTTAAATCATCCTGCACTTAGAAAATTTTCCTTAGAAAATTTTATTCGATCTTGCTCTTCCTTGCCTTGTCTTATATCTCATTCTTCACCCATAGCATGCTTGGAGAAAATTAAAACTATGCCTAGCATTTTGTTTCACCACCTCATGCGCCTTAGAAAAAAAAAATTCCTAACACATATTACTTTGGGTGCATATGACACTTCAAGAAGAATGTTTAAATTCACCACGCCTTGACAAATACTTCCAACACCCCTTTAACACTCATCACCTTGCATGGCACATTTCACACTTGAAGGAGGATAAACTTTATAACATGGGTGCATATTTGATGTCATGAAGTCAACGCCTAGCACTTATCTCCCTTTTTATCCTTTGGTGCATTTGAGAGGGTGAGAGGGATTTCAAATTTCCAACGCCTTCTTTTGACTTGTTGACTTTATTCTACACTTGGGCGGATTTGCATTATGAAGTGGATTTTAAAACTTGCCTTTCAACTCATTTGGAATATTCCCTCCTTGCATGCATATGTTTTTTCTCTTTGCATGCCATTGGTTTTGTCTTCACATGCCCTCTTTCGGGCGCATTTGATGCCTCTAGGGGGACAAATTTCATACTCAGAAAATTTTCATGCATGTTATGCTTGAAGTGGGCGCATTTTACTATGTGAGGAGGATAAACTCGGTTGACTTGTTGACTTCTTTGAGCTTGAGCGCATTTTTGATGCCATGAAGGATGAAACTTGTAACGCCTCCAACAAGTGACTTTTCAACTTCCTTATTTTGTCCTCACATGCCTCTATTTGGGCATATTTTGCACCTCCTGCAGGATGAAAACATTTGACTTCTTTGACCTTTCTCACTTTGGGCGCATTTTTCCAATGGAGGAGGATGAAACTCATACTTAGAAATTTTTGTATGCCACTACCTTGCATTTGAGGGCGCATTTTGCCTAGGCAAGTGGATAAGCATTTCACACTTAGAATTTTTTTTTTTATGCCTGGCTTGTGAGGAGGGCGCATTTCACAGAGGGTGGAGGATGAAGCATCATACTTAGAAAATTTTTGTGCTAGGCATATGCTTGAAGGCGCATTTAGGCCTGTGTGAAGGACGAGCTTCACTCTTAAACATTTTTTTTCTCGTTTCTCCCAGCTTCTCTGCCCTGCTATTTATAGTAAGTTCTCTGAATTTCACATCTCTGAAGCTCGGAACGACTTGAAATTTTGCATACTGCATCCTCATAACCTCGTTGTCCTGTCGACACTTCCATTTTTAATCACCCTGCTATTTTTAGCATGTTTCTGAAGGTGGTTTACTATAAATAGTAACCTCTTGTTTCTGATGGCTCCACTGCTCCGATTGACTTGAAATTTGAATGAGGCGTTCCTCACCACATGACCTATTGGCTGACACCGATGCATGCACTCAATTTACTATTTTTAGCCTGTTTCCAAATTGACTTACTATAAATAGTAAGTGCTTCGTTTGACTTGAAATTTCACTAGTAGATAGCCTGAAGGATGCTGATCGCAGTGGTTTACACCGGTTTTCGAAAATTCTGACTTTTTTCCTTTCTTTTCAGGCTCCGAAGTTGGAAACCCTAATTTTTTTTGCATGTGTATCAAATGATATATGTTTGCTCTCATTTCTATGGCACTGCGATCGGCTTGTGATTCTAAACTGCTGGGAAGCGGCTGCCGGGACACACCTACTAAAAATAGCAAGTTCCTTACTGAGTGGTTATCTTCATTTGCATGTCACACCATCGTGAAGCTCTTGAAAAACCCATCAGGAATCATCTGACATGCAAAAGAAACCCTGACATGCAAACCCTAAAAATAGCCTCAAAAGACTGAATTCTGAAAGTGGTCGTCTTGTTTTGCATGTTACACCGTTGCGAAGGTCTCAAAAAACCTAGAAGGAATATGCAGACATGCAAAGAAAAACTCTGCATCTAAGCCCTGAAATTTGTCCCGGAAGCTGGACTGCTAAAAATAGTAAGTTGTCTATTTTCGCTCGAATTTTGCATGCGAGTAGCCTGATGCGCTCTAAATTCAGTGTGACTGTCGGAATCTCAAAAATGCTGACAAATTTCCCTGAATTTCACACTTACTAAAAATAGTAAGTACCTCAGAATCTGATAAAATTTTGCTGAAAGCCTGCTGGAAACATGCTAACAACAACGTTAAGTTCAATTTTCAATTCATTCACCTTGTTCGACCTTGGACTAACTAGGAAAGATGAAACCCTAATTTTTAGACTTGGCCAAATTTCACTCATTTAAGTTCAAAGACAGGAACGTTCCCGAAAAGACAGACAGCAGAAGAGAGACACAGAGAGAGACAGAGAAAACCAAAGCCAAAAAGACCATAATGGAGCAAAAATTAAGGGTCCCCATTTGAATGGGGCGATGTGTGAAAAAGGTCACAACACTAGGGAAGATATCATGGTGGAAGAAAATGATAACATTTACACATGTCTTTCGAACAATAATAATGAGGCTTCCTTAGATGAAGATGATGAAGTGACATTAGACTCCCCTTCACTAAGAGATCATGAAAATAAGGATAAGCCTTTTGAGCTTATGCACATTAGATATCCCTTGAAGTGATCTCTTAAGCCACTTCTTACCATCTACCCACCCTCACATCAACCTCAAATTCAAAATAAACTAGTGCTTATCATAGAACCATCTAAAAAGAAACTTGATAATGATAATATTTCATAGAAACTGAGTTACAATACAGTTGCTCATACATATAATACTACAAACATTTCACAATCAATACAAACAACTCAAGCATCTCTCCCACTACCTCAACCTATCTTGCCTAGTGCTCCTTGTTTTCCTTTACAAAGTGTAAAGGAGTATGATCTTGTTGAAAAACTTTAGAAATACTCTTGCTAATATTTCCTTATGGGGGCCTTATTTAAGCCTTGATGAGCACCTAGTTATTATAACATGCTTAAAAGTTCTTTACAACAAGTTCCTACCCCTTATAATGTGAAATAAAATGATGTGGCAGCCCAAATTCAAACTATAACTCTTGACAACTTGGACATTACTTTTCGTAAGGATGAGTTACCTTTGTTAGAAGAGAAAAAAAATGAAGCGTTCATGATAATATCTTATGTTAATTGAATAGCAATAAAGAGAACTCTTGTTGATAGTGGCTCGACTCTTAAAGTGTGTAGCATAAACCTTCTTGATGAGATTGAAGTAGACAAAAGCCAAATTCAACCTAATTCTTTATCTATTTGTGGGTTTGATAAACTAGGAAAATAATTGCTTTTTGTGATCACATTACCTATTAAAATTGGGAAGGTAACATTACAAACTCCAATCCATATTATGTCTCACGATCTTTCTTATAATATTTTTTTAGGAAGGCTATGGATTCATGCAATGAATGGGGTACCTTGTACCCTTCATCATAAAATGAAGTATGTCTACAAAAATAAAGTGTATACACTCAAGGCTGATCCTAAACCAAACAATCATTTGAACATTGAGAAAGGCAAAGAAAATTCTTTAAAAAATATTGACACCAAAGGCAAAGAAAATCCTCTAAAAATATTGACACCAACCATGCAAGTGGAACTTGTACAAGAGAAAGACAAAGAAAGGAATATTGAGGAATTCACAAAGTTATTGGAAGATGATTGGGGTTCCTTATATTTCACACCTACATTCATGGGAGAATAAAAGATCACAACAAAGGAGTCTGAAAATGGAAAAGAAAAAGTGGTAATGTCAACACAAAATTCAATAGAATCTTTGAAAGTATCCACCTCGACCACTTTAGAAGAAGCAATAAATTACATAACAAAATTTGATGAAGTTGATTATGAACAACTGCTGAATTCAAGAGAAATGAAAAATCTTTATGGAAGAGGTTATGAACTAATGAAACAACTTGGATATAGTGGAAAAGGATGTGGTGCTAGAAAACAAGGTATTTGTGTCCCTATAGAGCCTCACACACAAGAAACGACTAATGGTCTTGGTTATTGTCCCTCGAAAGAAACAAACAAGACTTCACTCATTATTAACACTCTTACAAAAGATTCTTCCAAGACAACTTTAACTTTGGTGCATCCTGAACTGATATCTATACTACATGTGGGAATATCTCATTAGATAGACATCAAGTTGATACTTTATTTACTCATTATGATTAATAACATTAGTTGTTTCTCCTTGTCATGCAATAGCTGTAGGACCATAACATACTCACTATGGAGTGTTTTAGATTCATTAAAAAACATTTCCTTTTTCAAGGAGAAGCATACCATCATCCATTCTCAGCTCATCCTTGTCTTGCACTAAGTGGGGGCAAGGGGTTAGGTAGCCTAGTCCTTGTATGGAACTTGTTGTCTGTTTTAGCTAGTTGACCACCTTCCACGTGTATATAAGAACAAGATTAGGATGTGGATGACCTATTATAGGTTGACTTGCATGTGGCTTACTAGTATTTTGCATTGTTTTATTTTTCATGTTTCTTTATTGCATGTACATAATGTGATCCTGTGTACTATTATGTTTGATTTATCTCTCCTTTTTGTGCATTCCTCTATATGTACATACATTCTTCTCTATGTTGTAACCATTTTTATCCTTTTTTGTCTTGTGTTTCCCTTTTTGGGATGACGCAAGGCATCAACACATTTAGGTCTCTTCCATGTTGACCCAAAATGCTTTTTCTTTGTTTTCACTCTCTTTGTGTCATTCTTCTAATTATATGAGTATTCAGGGAATGATGACATTTTCGAGCTCTCTAACAACATTTTAGTAAAGATATACTGACCCTAAATCCATATCCCTTATGTATTTTTGGGGGAAGCTCCTCCCTCCTTTTTTGTGACATAGATTTATTTCGAAAAAATATGACTTGACATAGGGCTTTCCAAGTAATCTCTCATGTCCTAGGAGTAAACATTGGCTACTTTAAAGAAATTTATCATAGCAATGTTGTTAGCAACTACTTTAAAGTGGGGGCATACATTGATAATATCTTTTGACATTTTTCATGTTTCATGATGTGTTTTTTCCTTTTCTTGCGATGAGTCCTTTTCTTGGTGGCGTCATTGTGTTTTATGTCCTCCAAGAGTGTGACATTTCTTAGCATACAACCTTCCTCTTAGTGGTGATGTGACACACTGCATTCTCTAAGTTGTGAAAATTTTACTCTTGACTTGTCCTCTCTTGGAGACATTAGGCATGATAATCCCTAAGATGAAGACCTTACAGAAATGAAGAAAGATCCCTTTGAACAAAAAATCCCTTTTATTAGCATTATTTTTCATAAGTGTTTGGAATAATGTAGCTTGCTAACCTTATGAAGCTTGAACCCTAAATTCAAGGCCACCTAGCATAACAAGCTCCTTGCTTGCTTGTGAAGCCTTGCCTAGCATTGTGGCACCTTATTGAAGTTATCAGAGGGATAGCTTTGGTATGGTTAGTATGATGAGAAGTTGACAAAGAGGCATAAATTTCTCATTGTATGATGAGAAGTCAACATAGAGGCATGAATTTCTCACTTAGCCACTTTATTGGAAGACTCACCTAGTGGACATCCTAAAGTTTTGCTACCTCAGAGTGAGCACAAAACTGATAGCCTAGATGTTTTCCACATCATGTTGTACCATTTAGGATTGATTGTCTTGGTATTTGATGTTGTATGGTTGTGTATCTTTGTCATTTTTGCATACATAAATGTCTTGAATGTCTACTTTAGTGTGAGTTTGAAATGAGGTCATACTCTCACTAAAGTAGGGGGAAAATGTAGTGTCAAAAAAAGTATACCTTTTTCCACACTTAATTTGGGAATAATTCATAATAAAATGAACCTAATGTTGTGTTGATTTAGTGTTTTAATGTGTTCTACACATTCACATTAATTTTAGGGCCCTTTTGAATAAAATGGACTTAATTGTGCCTTATTTAAGGTGTTGTAAAGTGTATCTTTACACTTTCACACTAATCTAGGGATTTATTAATTATTTGAGGTTAATTTTCCTTAATTGGCTCCTTTAATTCAAATCCAAGCCTAATTAAATGAAAATTTTGAGAGATAAAATCTGACATTCCCAAATGCCATTACAAAACACTTAATTTTAGAAGGTGTGTGTCCTAGGTAGGTGACTTAGGACCCATTTTCCACATGGCGAATGGGTCCTCACTAGGTCCTAGGACCCTATTGTTGCATAGTATTTCACCTTATCCAAAGTGTGTCCTAGGTAGGTAGCCTAGGACCCTTTCACCACATGGTGAATGGGTCCTCACTTAGACCTAGGACCCCTCTTTGAAATATGTTTTTGGTAGTATTTTAGTGATTTGAAATCCATAATTCAATGTCGATTTGTGATATTTTAATTTTGGGAATTAACGGTAAGATATGTATAAATATAAGGTTATTTCACTAAGTTTCATCAAAGAAATCTTTATGAGATCAAGAGAAATTCAAGAGCATTTTCAAGGTAGTCAAGGAATATTATTGAAGATTATTGCAGAAATCAAGATCCATTTCATCATATCAAAGATTTAGTGCATCATGCATGTTGTTTGAGCTAATGTGGTGATGTAGCATTCAAGGACATTTTTTCACATCAAGTTTTAAGATCAAGATTTACATTCATTGAGGCCACTTCATGCTAGTTTGTTGATCTACAATTGAAGGTTTCAAATAAGGATTAGTGAGTTGTGACATTACATTGTTCATTCATCATTCCCTTCATGCTTTATTCATTTCAAGGTTTAATTAACAAAATGGGGTTTCACCAAGGAAAACCCTTATTCACTAACAAAACAAAAAAATTATCCTCTTTGATGTGTGATTGCAAGTGTTAGGTTGAAGATCTTTTGGAGAGAAAAATTGGAGAAAGTTGAGAAGTTGTCAAAGTTGCAAGAAAAGTTGTCAAATCACGAAAATTGAGCTACAATATTTATTTTTGAATTTCTGACAGTGCCTGACCAAAATCTAGGAGTGTAGAAATTGTAGAACAAAACGCTAAATTGATTTTATGAAGCCCCAACCATGACCCATTAGCCATAGAGCGAATGATTCCTCAATGAGGTTTGAAAAAGCACTTTTTGCAAAAGGTACACATCATTTACCCCTTCCAAACTCTTCCTAAAGTCTATAGTTTCCATCTATATTATGATTTAGCTTCTAAATGGACTTTATAACTTGTAATTTGCAGTTAATTTGTTGGTTTTAATCTTTCTCCCCAAAGTACAATTTAGTTCATATCCCCATCCTAGTGAAAAGAGAAATTGGAAGATTAACACCTTGGGTTGACTCACCTTTTGGTTGTTGGTCAATTCTTGGTGTGTATTTGATTTCCTTAAGTGAAAATAGAAGAGTAGGATCCCTTTTCCCTCATTAGATCGGCTTTTCTATTTTTGGGGGAAATCTCCCCCTTAACCTATTTTTCTATGTTTCAAAGTCAACTCTTTGTTTTAGTTTAGGGAAAAGGGAGAGATAAAACATGAAATAGACTAGACTAAGGCTATCTACCAAGCTTTAAAAATATTTGAAAGCTTGATAAACATTTCAATCAAGAAATAGCATAATAAAATCTAAGTTAGAATAGTTTTCACAAAATTTTGAAAGAGTACTACAAAGGATTCAAAATTTTGCATGCATTGATGTAACTAAAGTTATAAAAGATAAAAGAGAATAATCCAAAAATTGTGAACATTTCAGACAAACACAAAGTATGATTTTAAGAAAATAAACAGAGGCAAACATGGCACAATTCTATGTATCTAGTCTCTATTATTTCAAGAACATAACATGCTAAGGTCTATTGTATTTCAAATTTTCCAACCCCTAATACAAAGAGAAAATATGCATAAATAGAGAAAACTCCTTTGGAGGAGATGGTTGCAACTGAAAAAGATTCCCCACCTAATGCCTCCTATGAGAATCACCATCATACAATCATTGCAACTACAAGAATGGGTAATCATAGTCTCCCTACATGATAGTGACAACACCATCTGGATGCCCTACTACCTCTATCTCAAATGCTTGGTGAATCAGATTGAACACCTTCCTTGTTTCCCGCATCTCCAACTTTGATCTATGATGTGATCTACTATCTCTTATGGCTAGTCGAGTCTTGAAATGGACCAATTGTAAACCTTTTAAAATCCCCCAGACTTAAAAACTTCTCGAGCTTGTGCTCATCTGTAGCACCATCAAAATCATGGAGCTTATAAAACAATAGCTTCTTAACACCATCAAAAGGTGGCGAGTGGAACTACCACGTGGTGCTCCTGCATAATGCACAAAGAGTAACTATTGTTAGGCTGAGGAAAACATGCATGGTGCCAACACATGCCACCCTCCACAAATTCCTTCGAACTCGAATATGCATAAGCCCACTGACTTAATGAAAAGAGGCCAGAAAAAGGAAAAAACCAACGAGGACACAAAAATATAAGTGAAGCCTCACCACAAATTCATAACTCAGGCTCTAGCCAAAGGTTGTGGTAGATAGAATTGATAACTCTAGAAACTCCTTGGGGACCTCCACTTGTGGAGGTTAAGATCCCAAAAACACTAGTTCAAAGCCAAATTTGGAAAGCAAAAGGAGAATTATGGAATCATAATTTTGAGAGAGTAGATTAGAAAGGGGCCCAATCTTCCTCTAATGATTGTGTCTTTTGTTGTACGACCTCAAATGCTTGATCTATGTCAATCATCTCCTTGTAAGGGAGATTACTTATTATTTATAATGCAACTTCCATATAAAAACCAAGCTAAGCTAAGGGATATAAAATCTCTTCTATTTTTATAGCACTCAGAGATGAACTCAGGGCCTAAAACATAGATAGGTCTTGTTTTATATCTTCCATGAGTTTCTTTATTTGATCCTTAGGAGAAACCAAACTATCAAGGAGGAAAAAGGAAGGGAGAACCAAATGGACAAGTTGTGCAATATGTTCTCTCATTTGCTTCACCTTTTGGTCTAAAGCATCAAGACACCTATTTCTCTTCATAGTTTCCTTGTTACATTTAATAAATTCATTTACTTTCCTAGTGGCTTATGTTCTATCATTGATCCCTACCATTGCCAAAGTTTCATCAGTTTAAATCTATAGCTTCTTCATCAAAAACTAAAATTTCACAACCCTTGGCACTATAGCCAACATAATTTGTTCCTCTGTGGTGTAAACATCTCTACTTAGCTTTTGGGTATCTACTATGAACTTGATTGTGGTTTGGAAAGAAATTGTTATATTCTTTATTTTCTTCCAATATGAGGCATAAAGTTGTTGGAGAATACGGGGGATACTTGGTTGTTACACATAACTAGATAATGCACCTTAAAATTGTTGTATTTATTGATCTTTATATTTGTTTTCCTACTAGAGTTGCTTTATTTCGTTCATAGAATTAGAGAGCTCTTGTTGGAATTGTGCCAAGCTTTGATTTTTTCCATGTAGTTCAAACTTGGTAATCTCTTTTACTTTGTTCCCAGCATCTAAGTGAACTTGTACTTCTACTAATTCCTTTTGGAACTTGGCCTCTTTCTCCTACACCTCTTGTAGAAATTGCACCTATATGCTCGATGAACCAGAGAGTTCATGTTGATTTTTTTCCAAATCCTGCATCTTCTCATGCAACTAATTTTCAACTATTTCTCTTTCTTTTTTTTCACTATTTCAATCTAAGCTTGAGCATTGTCCAATTCTTTCTATAGATTAGCCTCTAAACCTTGCATGTCTTTTTCTAATTTGTGTTACATATTTTTTGTGTCGGAGAATTTCATTTACAACTGATTCAATTCTTGTTATTTCTCTTACGGCTTAACATATGTGGTTGCTCTATCCTCTTTGCTTGCATCAATTAAATATTGAGTATCTTGAAGCTCTTTTTGCAACTTGGTAATTTATAGATCTTTACCTTTTGTCCCAACCCCTAGCCTATCAACCGTGATATTAACATTTTTCAATTCTTTTTCTCTCTTAACTTCCTATCAATTAACCTTCAAATAATCTATTGTAACAACCTTTTGAGTCTTCTCCATTAGCTCTACTTTATCTCATGGGTGGGTTTGGCTGAGGTTAAGGTCAACGACATGGAAATCATAGTCTTCAAGTTACATTTTTTCCTTAGGTTTGTGGACAAGAGGATTCATCATTGTGACCATTAAAGTCTGGCTTTCCTCATCATAAATTGATCTATTCATAGGGTCGATGGAGTTAAAGCCTCCTTTCTTATTCTCTTTTTCATTCTCTCCTCCCAAGCATTATTTGTTGCATTTTTTCCCTTGGTATTATGAGTGAGATTGGATATATCACTCAGAAAAAGGGATGTTAATAGGAAGGCTAAAAGGAATAGGAACATTAGAAGTCCCCATTTGCTTTCCTGTTGGAGAGGTTAGTGGAATACTTAAATTCGTCAAGGAGAAAGGTAGGATACTTTCCAAGTATTTCATAGGGCACAGGGTTCTTGGGGTGACCAAATGGGTAGATGATACCAAAGGAATTGTGAATGGTGGTGACATGGAGGTCTACATGGTTGGTAAAGCCAAAGTGGTATTAGGCTTAGATGAAGGGACAATCATAGGATTGGAAAAATGGAATTGTGGGGTGGTGAGAGTGATTGTGGTAGCAACCATGAACTAGGATGAAAATAAAACTACAAACACAACAAAATGACTAAAGACTTAGAAGAGAGAATAGAGGGAGCGAAACATACCTACATCATGGAGATTGCTAAGGGTTGTATGACTTCGACCACCTCTTCTTCCTCCTCCAAGAGATTTCCTAAGTCTGTGATCTACCAATTTTTTTTCCTTTTAGGAAGTGATTTAGCTTCTAAAGAGAATCCTTCACCTATGGAGCTCAAAGAGGTTTGAGCCTGTTGTGAAGCTAAAGTCTTCATTTCAACAATATGAGAGCTTTACTACCTTTTTACGTCATAAGTTTGTGTTTCTTATCATGGTGGAGGATTTGGTGGTATTTCCTCTACTCCTCCTATGGGGATTTGTGCTAGGTATCACTTTTGTTTAATTGCGAAGGTGGTGATGGGTGTTCTACACCCTACTTGGTGTTAAATTAATCATTAGACTCAATGGTATCATGCAAGGAATTCAAATCGTGAATCTCCTAGCACTATACCTAGAAGGCTACAATCTTTTCTGCATTCCACCCTTCCCTTTGCAATTGATTTCTTAGATTTTTATGTATTTTGAGCTCTAAGTCATACTTATTCTTGGAATCATAGAAAGATAACCATTCTATCCTTTGATGCTCAGTAGGGATATATGATAAATCATCAAACATCATTATCCCTTCAATGCTCGAAGACAACATCTCTTCTCACTACTAACATGACTCATGAACCAATTGCATTATTATTTTTAAGCCCATGAGATAGTCATCTAGATCATAATTCCATTAATCACAAATCACATTGAGACCAATATTAGTTAACTTTAAAGTGATCAAATTTTTAGCAAACCTCTTCCTTACTGAAATATGTGCCCTTGTAAGTGGATTTGTGAAGACAACTATCTTTTTCCTTCTTCCTCCAAAATCTATATTAGTTACACACAATTTTTAGGCTAACAATAGGGATAGTATTATATTTATCAAGTAAACTGAGAGCTTGAAAGGTTCACCCCTAAATCCATGCATCCACACAAAACTAAAATTTGTTTCAAGGATCCAATCACAAGAAAACCTATGATTTTGCATCCATCCCTTTTGATGATCTACAATTCTGAATAGGTTCTCTTGTTGAATTAAATCTAAGAGGTTCATAGTTAAAAATAACTTGGAGAATGTGTAACAATCATATGTCACAGATGGCACATGAGTCCATATGGATACCATATTTTATTTTTGAGCATCAAATTCATCCATAGTAGCTAATTATATGTATGATTTAAAGAAATCATTTTTTATGTGAACTAGAAAATATGAATACCTAAAGGTGTATTTTTTTGAATATTTCTCTAGTTGATCATGCATGGTGTCTTTTATTATATATACAAACTCCATTCTATAAACCTGCCAGTTTTTTTATCAAATGGAAGCCCAATGATAGTTGGAACTCATAAAATCAAGCATCATTGTTTATGACGAAGACAAAAGTGAGCATAGAAAATATGTCATGCATATCTTGTAGATGGAATGCCTTGAATGCAACAAGAATCTTTAGCATTTGTGTTACATCTTTGTCTCTTTTGAGCTCGTAATTGAAAAACCTCATTTGATCTATGTGGATTTCCCAATAATTTATTCCAATTTTTGTTTCATGCATACCTCTATTTATGGGTTTAAAGGAACATAGAGCATATCTCTCATAGCTTGAATGCTTATGTAGTATAGAAAATTGTACCACTTTCTAGGAGAAATTACAATTCACACTTCTTTGGACCTATTTTGGAGACCTTTTCATTAATACATTTTGAAATCCCATTAATAGGCCCCTAATATCCCTTTATCATGTATCCCAAAGCCTATTTTACTTAATTTCATTTAATTTCCAGCACCACAACCCACATTGAGTAAATGCTATGGATCTCTAACATTTAAGGAGTCTTGAAGTTTTAGGTCAAGACCCATTTTCCCATGGGAAAATGGGTCCTCATTAGGTTCCTTAAACTCAACATTGGATATGTTTTTGAAAGCATTTCAATCTCTCAAATTCAAATTAGCTTTTGGGATCTGATAATTGGAAAATTAGATAGGAAGCCTATAAGGCTAAGTCTCACATTCATTTACACTAGACAAGAGACAAGGAAGATAATTTCATATGAGATCAAGCATTCATATTCAAGAGAAAGGAGAATCATTCAAAATTGAATTTTTGTAGCAGCATTTGAGTTGTTTTTGTAGGTATTCAATCTCATTTTGATATCAAGATCAATCATAGTCGAAGGATTGATGATAGTTGCCTATAGAGGATCATGATGGATTCTAGGTTTTTGGAGATGCACAAGACATTCAACCAAGCCTAATGACTTGTTTCCTAATTGATTCCATCTTCTATTATCTCTCTTTTTTTAGCCTAAGGAGGGTATAATCAGATTTGTGACTTATTATGGTGATTTGAGATCTCCTAAAGTAGGTCTTCATCATTGTGCATGTTCATTTAGGGATCCTATTCTAACACACTTGAGTAGGGTTTCTTTGTATCATTTTTTCTCAAAATTAGACACACTTATGGTTAGGATTTCACACACATTTCATGTTTCAAATCTATGTTTTTTATCAAGGTTTGATTGAGGCAAACTCTTATCCACCAAAAAACAATGATTTTTTTTTGTAGATTTTTCTTAGATCCAGATCTGAGAGCAGAGGTATCAAATTACAGGGAAGAATTACATGTCTCACACTTCACTTTTAGATTTAGAGTTTTCCAAAAAAGTATTTCAGGACCCATTCACCCTTGGGAAAATAAGCCCTTGTTTAGCTTGTAGAAACAACAACTTTTGAAAGGTGCACAAAATTTATTACTCTCGGATTCTACTCAAAGTTTGAAGGTTCCTTCATTTTTTTGCTAAATCTCCTAAACCCAAGTTGTAGACTGCATTTTGGAGTTGATTTTTTATTTTTTAATCTTTCTCCCCAAAGTGTTGTTTGGCTTACACCCTCGCCCTTACAAAAAAGGGAAACTTTTAGATTCACACTTTGACTTGATTCACCTTAAGGTTGATAGTCATTTCATTTTGTGGATCTCATTTCCTAATTAAATTAGAGAAATAGGACCCCTTTTTCCCTCTTTGGATCTACTTTTCCATTTTGAGAAACCCTAGGAGGCCCTTATTTTTCTATTTTTTATTTTGGTGATCTTGACCTTGTATAACAATATTATGAAAATTGGAGTCCTTTTAACCCTAGATTTAGGTTTTTCAATAGATTGAATTATATTTGCATTAGTCACATTACATTTAGGGTTCTTTAATTTTGCATTAGTGAACATTGCATTTAGAGTTAAATTTGCATGTTTGCATCACTTAAAATCATTAAAAATTAAAAAAATGCATTAGATCTTAATTTATTTTGCATAGTACTTGCATTAGGAGCATCATTTAATCATTTAAATTCAAATTTAGATTCATATTGCATCTTAAAAATTGTCACATAGTTCATCATTTGATCATAGTTTAAAATTACATTTAGAGACATAAATTTAGAAAAAATTGTTATAGAACTTTATGTTACAGGAAAATGTAATTAAGGCACCAAAAATGAAGTAACTGCTCCAACTATTTTTTGTTGATGATTGGAAAAAAATGTTGACCTCTATTAATGCACAAACAACTACAAATATGGAATGTATAGATTATGCAAGTATGAGCATTTAATGCAAATAAAATCCAATATTTGATTGATGTCAAAAATAGAAAATTCATTAAATGAGGTCGGTGGTTTTTTGGCTTGAGGTGTAGTTGGCTTATTAGTGAAGAAAATAGAATTCAAATCTATCAAATTGCATGTTCTAACTACAAAAAAGTGAGTATGCATATGTCATGAGAGAAGAAGACATAGACTGTAATACAAAAACATTATCTAGGATATGCATTGAGTTGTAGAGGTATGTGAAATATAATAGAGAAAGGGGAAAGAGAAGAGTAGAATAGAAAATGAATTGCTAAGTGGGTAGTAGTAAAATTTGAGCAGTTACAGAACATGTTTACAGTATTGAACTGGATTCATTTGGAATCATTTTTAATCTAGATTTGTAGCTCCATGTTTTCATTGTAAATTTGATTGGTTGATGTCATCAAATAGCTAAGTTGGTGCTCAGTTAGGGAGTGGGTGCTTCCTTAGAGTTGGTGCTCTTAAATCAAGGGATTGGTATCTCCTTAGGGTTGGTGCCCTTAAACATTGTAACCAATGAGGTTTTATTGTGAGGCTAGATTAGGATAGTAGATCCTAGTAGCATTTCTCAATGTGGTTTTTCCCATATTGGGTTTTCCATGTATATCTAGTGTTATGTATATTTTTGTGTTTGCATGATCTTTGCATGTTTATTTAATTTGTATAAAAGGGTTAAAATTTTAATTTCTATTGATCTATTGATTCAGCCCCCCTCTTACTAGATAATTGTGTTCCAACAATTGGTATCAAATCCTTAGTTCTTTAGGAGAAGCTTAATTAGCTTAGGTAGATCTTGGAAAGTGAACACAAATGGCTAGTCAAGAAGGTTCTTCTTCAAACAAAGAACCTCTCTTTGATGGATCAAACTATGCATTATAGTGAATTAGGATGGAAGCGCATCTATCCTCATTAGGTTTTGATGTATGGATGTCGGTTGATAATGCCTATGTTATTCCTACTATACCTCCTACTGATCTGACTTGAAAGAAAGAATATGAGAATAATGTTAAGTAAAAGAATGCTATTCTTTGTGGGTTATCAAATTTAGAGTATGGGTTAAAACAAAAGGGAAAAGAGATAGGAATACATACATAAAGAAAAATAGAGGTAAATTATAAGGGCAATTTTATGATTATGTACACTAAAGAGAATATAAAAGGGTAGAACACTATAAAGGAAAAGTATATATTAACAGTATAAATCAAGTTATATATAAAATTAGAAACATAGAAATGAATGAATACAATCATGATAAATCTATATATGGATATAAAATATCTCATATATCTATAACAATTTCAAATTATAAATTAATATTATAATATAATCATATATCTATATTCTACTTAATCTATCTATTTATCCATATAGCACAAAATTATATAACAAATTTCTATTATTTGCATTGACTTAGAATGACTAAAAGATATTGTTGATCTCTAAAGCTGACGCTTTAGAAATACAGCCTGTGGGAAGTTTTGCCTCGATGTGGGATTGGAATGAACTCTATAGAACACCCTCTAGGGTTTTAGAAGCTAAATATTTTTTTATTTTAGGGAAAAGGGAGAGAGAAAACATGAAATAAACTAGACTAAGGCTGTTTTCCAAGCTTTTAATACATTTCAAAGCTTTTGCAACATTTCAATCATGATGCAACACAATAAAATCTCAATTAGACTAGTATTCATAGAAGTTCGAAAGAGTATTAGACACTAGTCAAATTTCTACATACATTAATGTAACTAGAATTATAAAAGCTAAAAGAGAATAATCCACAATTGCAAACACTTCCGATAGACACAAAGTATGAATTCAAGCAAATAAATAGAGATAAACATGTAGCAGAGGAAAACATGGCACAATTCTATGTATTCAGTCTCTATTCTTTCAAAAATATAAGAAGTTAAGGTTTGTTGTGTTACAAATCTTCCAACCCCCAATATAAAGAGAAAAGATGCATAATTAGAGAAAAATCCTCATTTGGAGGAGATGGCTACAATCAAAAAGATTCTCCACCCAATGCCTTCCATGAGAGCCATCATCATGCATTCATTGCAAATACAAGAGTGGATAATCAAAGTCTCCCCACTTCATAGTGACAACACCATCTAGATGCCCCACTACCTCTATCTCAAACACTTGGTGAATTGGAATAAACACCTACCTTGTTGCTTATATATCCAGCTCTAACATGCGACATCATCTGCTATCTCTTATGTTCGATCAACTTTGAAATAGACCAATGGTGTACCTTTTAAAATCCCTTAGATTTAAAAAAAATTTAGGCTTCTGCTCATCTGACACATGGCACCATCAGAGACATGGACCTTGAAAGATAATATCTACTTAATACCGTCAAAAGGTGGTAAGCAAAGCTACCAAGTGTCGCTTTGATGCAATGCACAAAGGGTAAACATTATTGGGTTGAGTAAAACATGTTTGGTGTCAACATGTGTCACTCTTCGTGAATTCCTTTGAACTCGAATATGCATAAGCTCATAGACTTATTGAAATGAGGTCAAAAAAAGAAAAGACCCCACGAGGACACACAAGTATAAGTGAAGCATTGCTACAAATTTATAACTTAAGCTCTAGTTGAAGGATATAGTAGATATAATCTACAGCTCTGGTGAATCCTTGGGGAGCTCCACTTGTGGAGGAAAAGATCCCAAAAACATTGGTTCATGGAAAAAATTGGAAAGAAAAAGGAGAATTGGGGAATCATAATTTTGAGAGAGAAAACTAGAAAGAGGCCCAATCTACCTCTAACAAATGAGCCTTTTGTTGCAAGGCCTCAAATTCCTAATCTATGGCAATCATCTCCTTGCAAGGGAGATTACTTATCATTGGTACTACAACTTCCATATGAAAATCAAGATGAGCTAAGGGATGTAAAATCTCTTATATTTCTATGGCACTTGGAGGTGAACTTGGGGCCTAAAACACAGATAGGTCTTGTGGTATATCAAGAGTTTCTTGTTTTGATCCTCTAGAAAAATTGAACCATCAAGGAGGGGAATAGAAGGGAGACCCAAATGGACTAGTTGTGAAATATGTTCCTTCATTTGCTTCACCTTCTAGTCCAGAGCATCAAGCCACCCCTTTCTCTTAAGAGCTACCTTGTTGCATTTATTAAATTCATTTACTTTCCTAGTGGTTTATCTTCTATCATTGATCCCTAATGCCACCAAAGTATCATTAGTCGTAATGTATAGCTTCTTGATCAAAAACTTAGATTTTGTAACCCTTGGCACTATATCCAACATATTTTTTTCCTATGTGGTGCCAACATCTATACTCGGCTTCTAGTTATCTGCTATAAATTTGAGTGCAAGTTGGAAAGAAGTTGTTATATTCTTTATCTTCTCCCAATATGAGGTAAAGATTTATTGGTGCATAGGAAGGATACTTGGTTGTTGCACAGGACTAGAAAATGCACCTTGCAATTGTTGTATTTGTTGATTTGTATCTTCACTTTTCTTGGGAATAGGATGCCATTTAATTGTAATCCTAAACATATTTCATGTATCTCCTAAGTCCTTGGAAAGTGTTCCCCAACACTAGGATTAGAAAGAGATTAAATTCAAATGAAATGAACATGTAAATTGACATTTGTAATTATTCCTAAATGATAGGAACATGTGAGGGTGTCCAAGAAGATCTCCTACAAAATAGGAGCACATGGGGAACCCACATGGGAGGTGGGACACACCTTGTTTCAATTAACTATTTGGTGAAAGATAATACTTTAGTAATGCATGTAAAGATCCTAGAAGTTAGGAATTGATATTTACATGAGTGGAGTTTAGTTTAGTTTTGTTTAGTTCAGTTTAGTTTAGTTCAGTATCAGTTAAGTTTAGTTCAATTCAATTCAGTTCAGTTTAGTTCAGTTATGGTTCAGTTATCTTTAGTTGCATGTACTTAGTTTCAGTTGAATTCTAGTTGACTTCAGTTGACTTAGAATGCATGACTAATGACTTGATTTTCATGATAGATAATAAGTGATACATTCAACTAAGTGGGGATGATTAATCATGCATCATGTTTGTATGAATTGATGGAGAGATATGTTTATGCTAAAAAAGATTGACTTGGACCCACCTTGGGTTCCCAAGTTGGCATCTTGGAGTTAACACCTTTTGCATAAGAAGATATTTACAAGGCTAAGTTAAGTGGGCCCATTCTTGGGAACCAACTTGATGAAGGACTTGCTTTGAAATTATTTTTCACATAAGAGCTCTACTTGCACAAGAATGGCATAGATATTTGTGAGGAGATTTATCCTCTTGTAATTGTCAACTTTTTGGATTTTACAATGTTCACAATTGTCTATTTATTGGAGCAAGTTGAAGAGAGTTCTAATAGAGTACTTTTGTGAAGCATGGCACCAAATGTGTGGATTCATGCTTGCACACATGAGAGTTTATTACGGGTTGTGAAGAAGAATTGTTGAAGGCAAGAGAAGCATCCCAAGAAAGGATTGATAAATAATTATTGTAATCTTGTTCTAAGGTTAAATAATACAAGCACTATTGATTCTAGTGGTGCAGTTTTTTCTCGAAAGGGTTTCTCCACGGTATATGTTGTGTCACTTCTATCTTCCGGTCTTATTCTTCTACAATTGGTAAAATGAATCTAAATAGATAAACACATAAAAATAAATTGTAACAAAGAACACTTAATTAGATCTACAATCTCATAGATTTACAAAGTATTAAGCTACATAATTACCTCCATTTTCAACAATTTTCTTACTCGAGTTGCTTTATTTCATTTATGGAATTAGAGAGATCTTGTTGGAATTGTGACAAGTTTTGATCTCTTCCCCAAAGTTCATACTTGGTGGTCTCTTTTTCTTTCTTCTTAGCATCTAAATGAGCTTGTACTTTTTCCAGTTCCTTTTGGAACTTGGCCTCTTTCTCTTACAACTTTTTGTCCTTTTGTAATTTTGGTTGTAGATTTGTTGTGTCAAACAGGTTCACTTCTAACTGATTCAATTCTCGTTCTTTCTCTTGTAGCTCACCATTTGGGGTCTCTATAAATCCTCTTTTCTTGTATCATTTAAAGCTTGGGCATCCTAAAGCTCTTTTTGCAACTTGGTAATTTCTAGATATTTACCTTTTATCTCCACCCCTAACCTATCAACCATAGCATTAACATTTTTCAACTCTTCTTCTTTCTTTCCCACCTATCAACTAACCTTCAAATAATTTATCGTAACTATGTGAGGGGGAATTCATAGAGCATAAACAAGAGAAATGAAAATGAAATAGAATCTAATCTAAATCAAAAACACTAATCTAGATTTATTCCTACACTCATGAAATGACATTCTAAGCTATTGAAAACACAAAGAAATCCTATGATTATCCAAATGAATTCAAAACCAAAAAGAGGTGACCATCCCATGTCGAAGTGTGTTCACAAGATTCCAGATTGTTCATATCATTGTGAAGCCTACATTGTTGTGTGTGAGAAGCTTTGATGTGGTGTGTGTGTTGGTTGATCGAAGATATGTTGAAGCTTTATCAATGGTGGTTAGGAATATTGGTAGTACTTCGTTGTGCAAATGATGTTGATTCTTCAATCCTCTTTTTTGTTAGGAAAGAGGTTTGTTATATAGAAATTGTGATTTGAAATGGACAATCAAAATCGTGTATTAGAATATCTTGATCAATGGTTGAAAGTTGTTGAGAGGAAATAGACATGAATAATATGTGCAAAATAGATTACATGATCAATGTGATTGAAGAAATTTTCTTGATCAATTTGTGAAATTGATGAAATAGGTGGAGAAATTCATATAATTGAAGAAATCAATTTGAGCCTTCAATGGGATTGGGGAAATTATGTAGAGTGATTTTTTAGATTGAAGAAAGTTGGTGAGGAAATCATGTTGAGAGAAATTTTCCCAATCATCAAATTTGGTGAGGATAATTCAATTAATTGATTTAATTAATTAGTCCATTTTGGAGTTGAACGTGCAAATCAAATTTGACTTTTGCAAACAATGTTGCATTTGTTTCATTTAATTTTTTATGATGTTTTGAATAGTTTATTCAAATTATTCAAATTTGGAGGGAAGGTGAGTTAATTAGATTATTATGATTTAATAATTTAATCGATTTAGGGGAATAAAGTGATTTAGCGACATAATTAAATAATTGGTGTTATTTAACTAATCAAGAGGAATAACATTAGATTAGGACTTTATTAAATAAATTTAATTTATTTAATTTGTCAAAATGATAAAACATGAATTAATTAAATAATGTCGTATTATTCAATTAATAGTAGAAATTAGGGTTTTTGATGTTTTTGATGTGAAATGCAATGATATATGCTAGTTTATAGGCTAGGACAATTTTAGGTGTCTACATTTTTCCCCTCTTTGAGAGAAAGTACTAGTTGCTTTGTTTCAAAGAACATTTCCCTGGTATGCCCTAGGTGCAAGAGTTGCCCCAGTATGCCCCATATAGGATAGCATGGTGCCCTCGCAAGAAATTTGGTAAAAATTCTAGATAATGAACCAAATTTTCTGATAAGATGATGTGATGAATTTATGTGCAAGGATTGACAAAATAAATGTTAATAAGAAGTGAAGAATATTTGATGTAGTTAGGCATTTGATGAGTTACTTTTGCTTTGCTTGAATGCTTCACATTTTAAACAATCCTGTTTGATCTAGAAAATAGATACAATGCACCAGGGTATTAATGACCAAGGAGACTTTGTATTGTTTACATGGACTTTGACTATACATACAAAGAAAATTCTTGCTTATACCAGACATACAAAAACTTTGTTTAAAGTATATGGTTGGGTTACATGTTAAAAACCTTTTGGACCAATCACACAAAGAGGTATAGAGTACCTAACATGCAACTATTTCACAAATTGTTTCAACACAACTTTCATACATTCAATAAGGCAAGTATTCACCATGGTAGTATTACAAAAATACCTTACAAACAACAAATCAAAATAACACTCAACTGCCCCCATTCCTTCTTCTATAAATCCTTATGGACATGCTCGAGAGATCCTAGGAATGATTCAATAAAATAAATCATAAAAAATAAGACTATAAAAAGATGAAAACAAAGTTTTTTGTATCACTTGCCATATCTATTTGAGATTTCAAGGCTATTATCCATTGTTGATCGTGTCTATTGTAGGAATGGATTCATTAAGGAATATCTCAAGATGTTGTTGATGAATTGTCAAAAGATAGGTAGTTGATACTTTGTCCTTGTTTTAGTTTATTTTTCCATCAAATCTTTGTGATTTTCTAATTGAAAGTTCTAGCTTTTGATGTTTTATTTCTTTGTTTGTTTGTTTTTTCAAAGGGTGATGGATGATGATTTGTTTATTAAGGGTGAATATTTATTGTGGATTATGATCACAGGGTAGGTATTTTTTATTTTTTTATTTTTATGATGTTTTTTTTGTTGTTTTCAGGGGACTAACCTAGGGCCTCAAGGGCTCATCAAAGATAAGCCTTGCCTACGTTGTACACATAGAGGCTCGTAGTTCACTTTGTTTGAAGTTTTTTGATCTTTTCTAGTTTTGTGAATGTTTTTGAATTTTGTATTTTTTGACTAAGTTGAAATAAAGTGTGATAGAAACCTAAGGGGACTAACCTAGGGTCTTAGGGGTTGTTACGCCTTGCTTGTGTTGTGCACACAGGGACCATGTAGTTCAACCAGTTGACTCAAAAGCATAAGCTTTTTTTTAGGATAAACAACATTGATGACCTAGATCGATATTCCGCTTTTGTGTCTAGAGGATATGTTGTGGAAAATCTACTTGAACTAGCTATGAGGTTCAAGCAAATGTTGATATCTTAGACTATTTGAGTGAAGGAATAATCCAACAATGTTTTTTTTTATTTTCGATGTTTTCACATGTTTTTTATTTTTGTTGTTTTTCAGATGTTTTTGACTTTGTTGTTTTTCAGATGTTTTTGATTTGTTGCTTTTCAGATATTTTTTTATTTTGGTTTTTTCAACCATAATGGGATATGCAAGGATCTAATCTACAACTAGCTTTGGGAAGTTGCCCCTAGTTGGAGACAAGATTACTTTCCTTAATCAGTAACAAGCCATGGTTGGATACATGTTTTATTATGAAACGAATGGGTGGATTTTATGAATAGTACTGATAGATAATGATACGAGTCTTATTCAAAATAGCACCTATTTATCAGGTTTTCACTATGGTACCTATTCTTGAATTGCCACAAAGTGGTTTTCACTTAAAGAATGTTTTATTTCTCTTTACTATTTTTTCTTGCTTTCTTTTTGCATATTTTATCTTTTCCATTTTTTTGGATTTTTATCCTTTTTCCTAGGGTATACGATATTGAAAACTTGGATTGATATTTCACTTCTCTTTTTCTAGAGGATATGTGGCAGAAAATCTTACCTGAACTAGTTGTGAGGTTCAAGCAACTATTGATATCTTAAAATTTTTGAGTGAAGGAATAATCCACGTTGTTGGTATCTTTGAAGGTTACCTTGGTCATGCATTGGTGGTAGACCTTGTTGTTGGGACAAATTATTTTGAAGGTTACCCTAGTAGTATGTTGTTGGTACACCTTGTTGTGGGGACAATGCCTAGATCTCAATGTGAGCTAGAAGACATAGATCAAGATTTATTCTAAAACAAGATGTAAGTACATTCCCCTTAGTGTCTAGCAATGTAGGTAATGGGTTATCTTGTGATAGGATAACATGTTTGGATAGAGTATTCCCCTTTTGGAAAATTCCTAATGAATCAGATAATGCTAGATAGGATAGGCTCAATGATAGTGATCCATGTCAAGATGTTTTCCATAAGAAAGTGTAAAGTGTACACCATGCATTTGTCAAGATATAGATAAGTTGGATTGTGGATAAAAATGGATGGTATTTATTATGGATTGATCAGCTAAGATGCTTCTACCTGAAATGGCACATGTAGATGCTCAATTCTAAACATGATGCATGTTTTCTAGGTTTTCACCATGGTATTTGTCCAAAGTGCCACCATAGTGGTTTTCATAGGAGGATGATTTTTCTCTTGACTATTTTCTTTATTTATTTATTTATTGATTTTTGATATCACACAAGACACCTGTTTCCCAAGTTTTCATCATGGTGATAATTTTTTGCTTATGTTGAACCACCTAGTGGTGCTGATGTAGATGCTACTAGTCCTAATATGTTTGTTGTTGTTGTCATGATGTGCCAATGATATCCTGCTTGGAGGAGTTTTTTCGCTAGGATACAAGCACTTGAATGTAACCCCTAATAATTCTTATCTTCCTTGTTGATATTGGAGTTGACTTTACCTTGATGTGTACATCATGATCAAGTGCCCTAAGAATCCTTATGATAAAGAGTTGCTGCCAACACATGGTTAATGCGAGATTTGGATATCTTGGATGGTGAAATGTGTTGAGGGATATGATGTTCCGATGGATTGGTTGATAGTTTGGAACCTTTGACTCTCCAAACTTTGGATGATGAGCAATAATGGGTGGATATGGAGATTCGATTAGGATTAATGTCTTGATATATCTTGTAGGTCACTCTTGAAGCTTTCTTTTGCATTGCCAGACTTTTTTTATGGATGAACTTCCCTTTTTGATTTTTACCCATAGTTTCTTTGACTAATGGAGTTTGATAGGGAAGATTTTCTTTCTTTTTCTGTTGTATCCATTTAAACTTTTCTTGTCCATTTTTTTTTACTAATTATTCTACTTCAATGACTTGTTTCGTTCTTGTATATAGCCTTTTTCTCTCATTGTTGGTCCTAATCAAAGGGTTGAAATATGTGTGGATGACGATTCATGATATGGCTAGTTGTAGTGTTGCTAGTAATTTTATCACAAGGACTCTTTGTGCTCTCTAAGTTGATGCTTGCATTAGATAAAGTTACCCCTAGTATTATAGAGGTATCATTGATATGTTTAGGTCCCTTAACTGCTAAATAACCAAGAGCTTGATGCTTAGGATTTTCATCTAGGCCTAATCCTCTATCTTGATAATGAATCTATTGAAAATTTTTATTTACATTAGGATATGTCTTGTCTTGGAAAAAAGGTGCTAATCCTTCTCTTCTCTATTATGGATCTTCAAATGTGATAGCTTCTTCACTGATAAGATCCTTCATATGTGGGATAACTTCTTGATTGATATTTTCAACTTGATCTTGTGAAATATCAGATTTTGATGGCCCTTTAAAATATATTGGTTCTTATTTGACTATTGTATACATAATGCTCTACTGCTCAAGATTATCAATTATCTTTGCTAATTTTAAGATATTGTGCTCCATATTTTCATACTTAATGTCTTCAACCTGCTTGGAGGATTTTTCTAATTTTAATGCTTCTTCTTGATTAGTTTCAGATATGTCTATAGATTTTGTTGTGCTTTGATCATGTGTTATGATGTTAAGAGTAGGGGAATCTTGTTCCTTGTTTATGATATCAAGAGTATGAGACTTTTGTTTTGGAGGAGCAAGCATATCATGGGTAGATGTATGTGTTCTTGGTGTATGGATTTTTTCTTCTTTTGGAAAACCTTGGATGTCTTGGAAGATATTTTCCAATTCATTGTAGTATTTTTCTTATAAGGATTCTTGATCTGGACTTTGTGTGGTATTATCTTAGATATGCCTTGGTTTATGCTCTTAATATGGATCAATTCAAAGAAAGGATTTCTTATAAAGGATCCTTGGATTTTCTCAAAATGTGGGCATATGGGTGATAGCTCTTGGCTTATATTTTTGGCATTGGATATAAGTGTTGGATTAAGAGTCTCTTGATCATCAATATGTACTATCATGAGGTGGGATGATGTCAAATTTTCAATATATCTTGGACTAGATCATTGCTAGACTTGGGTGATTGATTTTGACCATGCTTGGGATTAAATTCTTGATTTATGTCCTCTTGTTCACTAGATGATGTAGAGACATTGTCAATGTGCTCAGTGATAGATAGCTCTTGATCATTGTTTTCAAATTTTGAGTTTGAGATATTATCAATGTTGTCATTGGTAGATGGACCTTGAATGTCATCTTCAATAGCTATTTCTCCTTGATCAATAAGGTATTGGATGATATTTTTGAGTGCAACACATTTTGATGCATCATGACCTTTTACTCTGTGGTATTTACAATAGATCTTGTCATTGTACCATGGGAATTTGATGCTAGGTTCACCACTTCATCGTAGTTTTGGAAGTGTGATAAGTTTGGGATTGACTAATTGGTTTGACACACCATCAATTTGCTCCCCTAAGGAGTGTACTCATGTTTAGTAGTGTAGCTTGATTGTAAGGATTGTTGTGGTGGAGATGGATTTTGAGATGGAATTTCTTGTTGGTTTTGAGATTGATGATCTTTATTATGTTGTAGTTGATTTTGATGTCGATATTGTTGTTGGATTTGATTTTGCGACCATTATTTTTGTTGATTCACTTGGTGTTGTGGAAATAGACTTTATTGTTGATATGAACCAATGTTTTAATGATATTGGAAGTGTTGTTGATGTTGAATTTGAGGTGTTTTTGGAATGATGTTTGTTTGTTGTGGATGTGCAATGTTTAGATGTTGAACATGGTATTGATGATACATCATTTTTTGATCTTATACAAGTTTCTCAATCTTTTTATTAATTTCATTTAGGGAAATTTGATGTTATGGACTTATTCCTTGATGGTGATTGATGGGAAAGGTCGTCGATGTCACAACTTACATCATTTAATCAATTATGTATCGAACCAGGTGTGTCTCAAAAAAATATGTGATAAGGATAGTTGTCACGGATTCTTTGGGGGGGTTTTGCACTATAAATA